>QLTV01003411.1:285606-301113 GCA_003457575.1 Thermophis baileyi
GCCTGGTTGCAATGGTACGCATGCGCGCGCGCGAAACTTTAAAAAACGCCGGGAAGCCAAAGAACTGGCAAATTTGACCAAGCGCCGCCTGCAAATTTCCCCCTTCTCCGCTTGCGTAAATGGTCTCTTCCCCCCCCCCCACCTCCGCATTGCAAGAAATGCACGTTAATTGTTCAAAAGCACCCAAATATAATTTGGCTGGCGTTCTTTCCTCCTCTTGTAATAAAGAAAGAATATGAATGGAATCCCCATCGCCAGTGGGAGAAAAATATTGATCGGGTCGTGACGGACAAAACTCTTTTTAAGGGCATTATCTGCATTGAACGAAGTTCAAAACACAACCCAAACTCTCAACACTGCAGCATTTGTTATATAATGAGTAGGCCAAAACTCTTGCTTCGTTGTCACAATAGTTTATAAGGTGGTGTTATTATGTAGCAGTTATCAAAAGCAGCATGAAATCATAAGCGTACTTCTGAATCAAGTATCTTTGCTTTAAAACATTGTTTTGTAGTTTCTGGGTGTGCAATAAAAGCCGTCATCAAAAATAATTGACATGACTGTAAACCTAAAGAGTTAAAAAAAAAAAAAGGATGTCCCAAAAGGTGCTTTTTCAAAAGGCAACAGCTTTGTTTTTCCTTGAAGACGTTTCGCTTCTCATCCAAGAAGTTTCTTCAGTTCTGAAGTGGTCAGAACCGAAGAAGCTTCTTGGATGAGAAGCGAAACGTCTTCAACAAAAAACAAAGCACAGTTGCCTTTTGAAAAAGCACCTTTGGGACAACCATGACCTGGATGACTGAGAATCTCCATAGACTTTTAAAAGAAGGATATTATATTGAGGCTTGTTTGTCCTGGAAAAAAAAAAAGAACATTTATTAAGTAGCTGGTGATAAGCACCTTTCCTTGGAAACTCCTGTCGTCAAAATTGAAATTAGCTTTTTAAAATCTGCTCTGAACAAGGGCCTTTATCACAAATACTCTGGGCCTGATCAATAATCATTTCTTCACCTGTAGGGATCTCATTCTCTCCATCTTTTTGTTCCTTAGCTTACCTTGCCTGCCCTGATGACTATATGTGAGGCATTCCACGCAATGTATTTTAGCAGTGGTGAAATCCAATTTTTTTTACTACCGGTTCTGTGGGCGTGGCTTGGTGGGCGTGGCAGGGGAAGGATACTGCAAAATCCCCATTTCCTCCCGATCAGCTGGGACTTGGGAGGCAGAGAATAGATGGGGGTGGGGCCAGCCAGAGGTGGTGTTTACCGGTTCTCCGAACTACTCAAAATTTCTGCTACCGGTTCTCCAGAACTGGTCAGAACCTGCTGGATTTCACCCCTGTATTTTAGGCTGCCTTGTGGTACATATGCCCTGGGAGAGAAGCAAGGTGAAAATTTATAGTTGAAAACCTATCCACTGACAAGCTTTGACAGCTGAATTTTGACATGTTTCTCAGCTATGCCAACCCACTCTGCTCAACGAGACTTTCTTCTTGGGAAGTTTCTGATCCACCTTATTTTAAAAAAACAACAACACTATAGCACAGTGTTTCTCAACTTTGGCCTCTTGAAGATGGATGGACTTCAGTGCCCAGAATTCCCCAGCCAGCAAAGCTGGGACAATTCTGAGCATTGGTCCACTCATCTTTAAGAGGCCAAGGTTGAGAAACACTGCTATAACACATAAATTACAAGTAGCCGTGACCACAACTGAGCCCTAAATTTCTGTTGTTAAGTGAGGCATTTGTTGAGTTTTGCCCCATTTTACAACCTTCCTTGCCTCAGTTGTTAAGGGAATCACCCCAGTTGATAAATTAATAACCCGGTTGTTAAGTGAATCTGGCTTCCCCGTTGACTTTGCTTGTCCGATAGTCGCCAAAGGGGATCACATGACTTTGGGAACCATCATAAATATGAACTGGTTGCCAAGCATCTGAATTTTGACCAGGTGACTGTAGGGATGCTGCAAAGGTGGTAATTGCGAAAAATGGTCATCAGTCACTTTTTTCGGTGCCGTTGTAACTTTGAGCGGTCACTGAACGAACTGTTGTAAGTCGAAGGCCTACCTGTACTCTCACCTGTAACAAGACAATTCTAGGTATTGGCTCAGGAGACTTTCTAGGATCTGGAGGGGTGGGCGGGTTATTAGTGGTGTTTAGGACTGCCACAGTTCAACTCTCGCAGTATTTAGGTGAGGCCCTTTTGTTCCCACTGAGACTCTCAATTTTCTCTATCACCATCCCAGCCAGCTCTTCATGCTCAGGGGAGAAGTTAGAAGTGGTGTTGTTCAGAGGTGGGCTTCACATAATTTACCTACTGGTTCGCCCAGCACTGAAAATGTGCTCTCACGCGCGGCTTGCACGCATGCGCGCGGCTTAGAAAACGTGGCTAAATAGGACGGCATTGCACCGGGGTGCCGCAGGTCGCTACTACTGGTTCGCCCGAACCAGTCCGAACCGGCTGAATCCCACCTCTGGTGTTGTTGCTCAAGGCAAAGGCCCCATGGCGTGTCAACTTACTGAAAATAGCTGTTGTGGCCCGCCAGCGTCCCGTGCCGGTGATCATGGATCCCGAGGATGATGAGGCGGTTGTGGTACGGTACCATCGGCCCTTGCACCTGGCGCCCGAGTCAGAGAGCGAGGAGGCTGAGAGTCAACCAGGGCCTTGTGTACCTCCTGAGGAGCCCATCAGGGCCGAAGAAGAAGAGGAGGAGCCTCTTCTTCTCAATGCTTGGGCACGCAGGGCTGCTAGAAGACAAGAGTGGCTACTCAGGAGGAGGTCTCCTCGAGAGTAGAGCTGCAGGCTAAGTGGCCACACCCTTAGACTATTTAAGCCCTCACCACGCTGAGCCGTGTTGCAGGAAACAACCATTTGATATCCCTCGTATTGCCAAAATACAGTCAGACCTGCTCATATTATCTCTTGGACTCTGGCCAGCTGTTAAGATTAGACATTTACCAGCGGAGATTTGGAAAACCCTATTCTGCCTTTATTTTGTTTTCAAATTATTATGTTGCTCCTAAGAAGTTATTAGGAGACATTTATTAGTAAAAGAACAGTGTTTTGCAGTTTGTGTGTGCGTATTATTGGTGGCTCGTCGCTGGGGCAGAACAGTAGCCAACAAGTCTTCCTGTTGTTGGCAAACCACAGATGTTTTTGCTTCCTGCTTTTGGGGGTATAGTCAGTAGTTATTCAAGAAACCTTGCTTAAATAAATTTCCCAAAGGCAAAATCATACCAGGATTTCTTCACACAAAAACGGAGTATATCTACACCCCTGCCACTAAGATACCGGGACATCCAGCCAGGGCATTTGGTATGTCTAACTAAGGGAGAACCAGAGAGTATTTGATTCTCCATTTGTGTAGCAGGCAATTACGCATTTTGGTGGCATTTGTGCAGGTCAGTTCCCTAGTGTTCTGACCTAGGCATTCCCAAACCACGAAGCAGACTCCTTGCCCCAACAAAAATCCCTTTTTATTAAGTTACTGTGAATTTCTCTCATTCACATCCAGCCAAGTCTTTCAAAGGTGCATTTACAGTCACAGACCTTCTCTGGCTTGGAGAGCTGCCAGGCCGATATCTTCAGAACTTGGCAAGGAGTCTCTGAGAGTCATGAACCAATTAAGCGAACAAATTGTCTCCTGCAAACTCCCCTCCCCTTTCGCTCCTCTTTTATTCCCTATGGGAGGGGCCATTCATTGTCCACCTGTGGCCATATTCCCAAGTCGACCCTTGTTCCTTAGCTGTTCCCTTCGTCTGGCAACTCTGTGCATGCGCACACTGGGAACAGGCTCCAGCTGTTCATCTGCCTCACTGATGTCTGACTCCAAAGGCATCTGATAACTGTCAGACGGCCCTGGCCCCATCTCTGCCTCCGACGCAGAGCACTCGTCAGAGCCTTCCCCAGACTCCAGGACTGGCCCATGTTCCTCCCCAACCCCCTCACTGTCTGAATCTGCTGCCAGCTCTGCTGGCGGGCCAAAACACCTAGGCAATAACTGCAGCCTATGGGTCAGGTCTGCCTCCCTCCCACCCACCCACCCAACCTTTCCAGCTATGAATATTTATTGTCTTAAGGTAGCCATGTCAGCTTCTGCCAGGATCATGTCTTGACAAGGAAGCCAACTGTCTAACAGAAGTGGTGAAGCTTAACTAGAATGGTGACAGCTTGAGAACCATTTAGACTGACTTGGAAGGAGGACGTTGACATTTTCAACAGAATGTATGGCAATGTGTATAAACCAAGATGTCCCAGCATCCTTTATCATATAGGAAGAGACCAAGGATCGTCTGTCTTCAGATGTTGCCAGAATGCTGATATGAGGACCGTAATTTCTCCCCCACCAGCTACCGTAGAAAAGAACAAGGCCATTTAACTAAAAGCCATTCCCCTGCTTGTCCAGGTACATGCCAAATCTCTCTGTAAAACAACAACACCTCCCTTTAAAGCAGGGGTGGGATACTATGGTCCTTGTATGATCTGTGGACTTCAACTCCCAGAATTCCTCAGCCAGCAAGTCATAAAGGGGCCACCTCTGCTTTAAAGACATCATCACAGTTTTTTCTTGACTATTAGGATTATGAAGCACAACCTCACAGAATCCCACCCAAACCTCCGGGGGGGGGGTGTCTTTGCTTTCTGAAAAGGGCTTCTTGGAACTGCCAGATAGCAATAGCAATAGCACTTAGACTTATATACCGCTTTACAGTGCTTTACAGCACTCTCTAAGCGGTTCACAGAGTCAGCATATTGCCCCCAACAATCTGGGTCCTCATTTTACCCACCTCGGAAGGATGGAAGGCTGAGTCAACCTTGAGCCGGTGAGATTTGAACCGCTGAACTGCTGAACAGTCAGCTGAAGTAGCCTGCAGTACTGCACTCTAACCACTGCGCCACCTCGGCTCTTATGTGTGCAAAGAAAAATGTCCAGTGGATACGGTGTTCAATTTCCATCCGCAAATGAAAAGCTGGGATAGGAAGGATGGCAGCTCGGTTAAGTCAGAGAACTTTTTGCATCCTAATGTCAGATCATAAAGATATGAGTTGTGAACTTAACTCTCTGGGAACAGAGCCAGGGTTATTACCAGGGATGTACAAGAAAAAGAGATGGGAAGACAATACTCTGTAGAACGTAAAGATGGGTGGGCGGAGAGGAACCGGTGGCAGGGGATTCGCATAACAGTCTCCTGGAAGTTGTATATGCTAAGTTTACATGGGAATGCCAGCCACTGGGTGGAGTAAAAATAAATAAATGAAAACATTAGTGGTGGAATGGGTGTATTGTGGAAAAGGGCATGGCCAGAACCCTGAAAAGCAGCCTAACATTTTATTGCAAGTATTGTCTTCAATAATTAGGACAGGTTTTACATATTTTTGGTTTTACCTTAGCTGAACATCTCCTTGAAACAAGCTTTCAGGGAAACAGAATCCCCTAGGAAGTTGTCCTGAACAAACCGACCAGCTGTGAATGAGTGAGATACAATAGCTTTACTATACGTTTATCCCTGTAAACCAGGCCGGTGAGTCTGTCTCCCTATTTGCTGCTGTTCATGGCACTCGGAGTTACTTCTAACTCGCACAAGACCTCGCTAGGCAATGTATTTCTCGCTAAACCCTTTCCAGAGTTTTTTTAGAACTTGCTCCACCATCGCCCAACAGCTGAGAGAGAGGTGTGAGGGCCATAAGACACTTACATTCTTTGATGGCATCTTAGGGGGAAACTCAGTAGGATGCAGCTTCATGCAAATCAAAGAGGGTTTCTTTGTCTCCTATTGAAGAAGAGCAGATGGAAGGGGGAAGAAAACAACAACAACCTGAAGACAAACCCAGCGCTGCAAAAGGTGAACAAAAACCAGGCAGTGGCAGAGAGAAAGGAGGTGAGGAATCCTCTGTTTGAAGCAGGAATGGTGCCTCTGATGCGAGAGGCAGTGTGAACTGGGAGAAAACTAATTGAAAGAGGCTTCCGGAATTCTGAATACCTGAAGGGAGGTGAGGTCTTCTTTGGAAAAGACCCCGGCTGGCTGATTGCCATTACCATATCTCATCGTAGGGGCCATGAGAAGAATGGACTTCATCTTGGAAAACCAGGTTCGCCTCTCCATGTTAGGTACCCACTATTTCAGTGATGGCTAACCTTTTTGTCGTTGCATGCCGAAAGCGTGCGCCCGCAACAGCGCGCCCGCGTGCCTGCACCATAATGCAATACGCGTGTGAGCCCCCCATTTTTGCCCTCCTTCAGCCTCCAGGAGCACTCTGCAGACCTCCCAAACCCTTTGTGCACCCCATTTTTGCGAAAAACGGGCCATTTTTTGCAAAAACGGGGGCGTTTTTGCCCTCCTCCAGCCCCCAGGAGCACTCTGCAGACCTCTCAAACACTCTGCGCACCTGTTTTTGTGTGGGGTGGGGCTCCGGGAGGCCAGAAATGGCTGTATTCGGTGTATAAGACGCACCAGCATTTCCACCCTCTTTTAGGGAGGAAAAAGTGCGTCTTATACTCCGAAAAATACAGTACTTTACTTTATTGATTAACCCTTGGGCCATATCAAAGTGCAGAGCTCCAGACACAAATTATTACTAAAATCTGATAAAAACAATTTAAAATGGAATTGGATAAAATGCGATTTAAAATGAAATTGGAATAAAATACGATTTAAAATGAAATACAGTTTAAAATGAAATTGGAATAAAATACAATCATTTAAGTTATAGATAAATAAAATAAGATAAAATTGTATTTCTGTGTTACCCCTACAATCTACCCCAATCAGTCCCACATACAGTATGCCGATCTCAATCGAACCATTTTGCTTAAGTATTGTGCTGTGTTAAATGGTATTTTCAGATTCTGGCCACACATAAAGGAAGTTGTTTTGTTATGGCCCAAGGGCTAATCAGTAAAGTGAAATGAAGTGAAGTGAAGTGAAGTGAAGTGAAGAAGTAAAAAAGTAAAAAAGTAAGTAAAAAAGTAAGTCATAGATAAATATATAAATAAGAGCTGGGTGAAGGAGAAGATGGAGAGAGAGAGAAGGGAAAGATAAGGCGGGAAACAGAGGTGGGTTCCTCCCGGTTTGCACCGGTTCTATAGAACCGATAGCAAACCGCTGGTGACGTAATGGATCCGGTTCTGTTGGTGCCGATTTGTGGACGCCACCATCTTTTTTTTGGAATTGTTTTTTTGAATTTTTTACTATTTTTTTTCCTTCTGCGCATGCGCAGAAGCCGAGTCCCCAGCACAGACCATGAGCCGCCATCTTGTTTTTGGCTTTTTTTTGAATTTTTTTTTAATTTTCACCACTGCGCATGCGCGCACACAAAGCGCGCATGCCCATGCGGCGCGGCCACACGGCACCCAATGCATGCGCAGCCACGTGGGGTGGGAGGAGGCGAACCAGCAGCGAGGTAAGTTAGAACCCACCCCTGGCGGGAAACTAAACGGAATATTAGCCGGCTGGCTAGACATAGGCCCTGGGCCTTTAGTGATGTCAGGTGTGAAGAATCAGGACATGTTAAGCTCCAGTTAAACTGATTTATTGCTCATAAATAAATGAGAATCTACTAATGGTCTGCACTAAATTGGCCCTAGATAAGAGTTAACGGAATTCAAAACCCGATTTAGACTGTTTGTGGGAACGTAAGGACTCCGGGCTCATTCCTCTCTTGACTCTGCCCCCAGGCTCTGCCTGTCCTTTTACAAGTGATATTAGGATAAAGCTGGGGTGTTAACGCACTGCCTATGGCAGCAACACAACCCCAAACATCTAATCTTCTTGTTACTGCTTTCTAAATGCTGTCCATTTGATAATATGACTCCTCGCAGAATGTTTGATGGATGATCATGGAACCAAACTGCAATCTCAATATAGACATTTGGAAATATTGTCTTCCGCTCAAACTTGAGCTGCCCTTACTCCCTGAGTAAGCCTCCAGGAGCTCACAAGCTTTACCTCATTTAGTAAATGCTACACACACCTGAAATGTAGCTATGCAACTCTTGGGCGTACAAAGCTGGAAAGGAATCTTACCAGCCCAAGTTGTGAAAGGAAGGTTGACTTCCACCAGTAGGTAGGAACCGGCTCTACCATTGTTTCAACATCTTGGGCTTTGCTCAACATCTGGTTGCTTGTCTGGGATGTAGATTATGACCCTCCTTTCCTCCAAGCATTAGCTGGCTCCTCCCCCCCCCTTGGTTCTTGAAGCTTCAGAAATACTGTGAAGAGTCCTTAGACATTTTGTCTGGCTTTTGGCTTGGGTTAAATATTTTTTCGCTCTTGACTGAGCCTATGTTATTTTGCTCTCAGCTGTAATTCAATTTTTAATATCAATTTCAAACATTTGGACATTATTTTGATTTTATTATATGCTGCTTTGGGGCCAAAATACAGTATCTGTGTATTTTATTGTTTAAATGAAGAAATAAGGAGCGTGTATTAGTTAACCTCATTGGTACATGCTTCTAAAGTAACAATTTGTACTTTAATCAGAATAGAGCTGGAAGGGACCTTGGAGGTCTTCTAGTCTAACCCCCTGCTCAAGCAGGAAACCATTATACTATTGCAGACAAATGACTGTCCAGTCTCTTCTTAAAAAGCTCCAGTGATGAAGCACCCACAACTTCTGATGGCAAGCCATTCCACTGGTTAATTGTTCTCATTGTTAGAAAGTTTCTCCTTAATTCCAGGTTGCTTCTGTCCTTGATTACCGTAGTTTCCATCCATTGTTTACAAAACAAACACTGAAGGATTCTTGATGTGGCAGGGAATAAGTTGTATAAAATATGGAGCTTTTATGTTTTGGGAGAAGAGACAGAGAGTGAAATTAATAACTCTGATCTTTCCTAGGTTTAGGCCAAAGCACCCAAAGGCCAGACAAGGAATAATGGATGGAAACTGAACAAGGAGAGATTCAACCTGGAAATAAGGAGAAATTTTCTGATAGTGAGAGCAATCAACCCATGGAACAGAAGTTGCCTTCGGAAGTTGTGGGAGCTTCATCACTGGAAGCTTTCAAGAAGAGACTGGACTGCCATCTGTCAGAAACGGTGTAGGGTCATTTGTCAGAAATGGTGTAGGGCGGCCTGCTTGGGCGGGGAGTTGGACTAGATGACCTACAAGGTCACTTTCAATGGTCCCATGTTCCTTCCAATTGCTTTGAGGAATGGAAGATGAATAATAAAGACAAGAGATAAATAAAATTAATTCATTAAGTGAACCTTGACTTCCTCCATCTTTGGACTTCAAGATTGATAGACTGGCTTACAAAAAAGCTTTCAATAGGTGCGTTTTGTGGGAGTGCTTGAAACAGATCCAACTGCAATACGTACTCTATGTTGTTATTTGTCTTATGCATGGATTCCATTGCAAAAACTACGGTATTGTATGTTTTTTTTTAAAAAGCACTTTCTCATTGCATATCCAGAAGCGAAGAACTAGGCATGTCAGCTTCTAGTTCTCAGATGCAGAACTGAGGCTGAGGGAAAGCTGGATTCCTCACCCCCCCCCCAAAGAAGTCAATGAAGAGCTGGCAATACAAGCACCTCGTTTTGCTGCTTGGAAATAAAGATCCTGTGCGAATATGTATCTAAACCTTTGCTTAGGTTGGTGGCTCTTAAGCCAATATATTGTCCCTCCCAAACCTGGTGCCCCCCCCCCAGTATAGCAGGTCTAAAGGTAAAGGTAAAGGTTCCCCTCGCACATATGTGCTAGTCGTTCCCGACTCTAGGGGGCAGTGCTCATCTCCGTTTCAAAGCCGAAGAGCCCCAGCGCTGTCCGAAGATGTCTCCGTGGTCATGTGGCCGGCATGACTCAATGCCGAAGGCGCACGGAACGCTGTTACCTTCCCACCAAGGTGGTCCCTATTTTTCTACTTGCATTTTTTACGTGCTTTCGAACTGCTAGGTTGGCAGAAGCTGGGACAAGTAACGGGAGCTCACTCCGTTACGCAACGCTAGGGATTCGAATAGCCGAACTGCCGACCTTTCTGATCGACAAGCTCAGCGTCTTAGCCGCTGAGCCACCGCGTCCCTAAGGGTGCAACATGCCCCTTTAGGTGAAATATGGGGGAAATGCTCTCAGAAGAAAGCGATCGGCCTTGGGGAGCCAAGAAGATAAATCGGAGGCAAGATAGACAGTTCAGGCCTGTTTCCTTTGACCAAAAAAAAGGGCCACCCCTTCCCCTGGGCCTCGTCCCAAATCCAGAAGAGTAATAATAAAAATGTTGCTCCTGACTTTGTACTGGAAAGAGGGAATTGTTTGCTTTCTTCTACTTGGCATAGGCAAGTGAGAATTTCATTTGCAATTACTATGTGAGAGCAAGCAGGCACTGGCCCAAAGTCTCCTCCCCCTGCAAGATGGTGAAAGGCCGGTTCCAGCACTACATCCATCTAAATGCCAGGGAGCCCAGCCCCAATCTTGGTCTCCTTCCATGTGGGGCTAGCCGATAGGAGCATCATCGGAATCTGCCCGGGGAAAAAGATGAGTCTACAGTGGGTGGAGGGGCCAAAAGAGCAGGCAGTGTGTGAACAGACTGCTAGTGAGGCCTCCTTACACCTCAGACATCGCTTCCCATCAAGTTCAGGGTAAAAAGGAGCCAGGGACATTTTGTTGTTGTTGTTAATAAATAAATACATGATTTTTTTTTTTAAAAAAGCACACCCATTTTACACAAAGCCTGAAGGGAATGATGGATCAGGCGCTTGACTTTTAGGATGGCAGCTATGCTCCAAGTGCAAAAGGAAAGGAGCGAACCAGGTGTACCCCAGAGAGGTGTGAAATGGGGAGGGGGGAGGAGAAGGGGACCCCAGTCTCCCCAATTGCTCCCAAGCTGATTTTTACCTGTTGTACCCCAGTCTGAGATACTCTTTCACCTGTTGTACCCTAGTCTGAGATATTCCTTCACCTGTTGTACCCCAGTCTGAGATACTCTTTCACCTGTTGTACCCCAGTCTGAGATATTCCTTCACCTGTTGTACCCCAGTCTGAGATACTCCTTCACCTGTGGTACCCCAGTCTGAGATACTCTTTCACCTGTTGTACCCCAGTCTGAGATACTCCTTCACCTGTTGTATCCCAGTCTGAGATACTCCTTCACCTGTTGTACCCCAGTCTGAGATACTCCTTCACCTGTTGTACCCCAGTCTGAGATACTATGTCAGGATATCCTGGGGGTTGAGGTAGAGGAAGAAGCATGAACACTGTGTGTGTGTGTGTGTGTGTGTGTGTGTGTGTGTGTGTGTGTGTGTGTGTGCATGTGCGCAGGGGGAAAAGTGATGATTAAAATGTGGTTGGTTCACTTTTTCAATTGCACCTTTTGGTTTTTCCTATGACTGTTGCAAAACATGTACAGACAGTTTGATGTTGACAATTACGAAGGAATTACATGGAAAATAAAACTGCGTTTTACCCGTGCATGCTAAACCTTGTAATCAGGCCAGGCTAATTAGGACTCCCTCCCTTGGTGTCTGTGGAGGGCTACCTTCGAAGGTTGTTTGAGGCTAGAAATGCACAGAAGATGGAGCATCCACCTGTCCTAGCTCCATCAAGCTTTTAAGGTGGCTGCCTGTGTTCCTCCAGATGTGCTGGTCAGGATGGCTGCATTTGGGGGGCTTATATAGCCCCATTACAGCTATAAGACACCAGGTCTGTTTGTCTCTGAAAAACCCTTAGTGACATCAATCCGTACTACCAGATCCATATGTGCCAATGTGATTTTATTTTAAACCATCAGAGGCAGTGGTGGGATTCAATTTTTTTTTACTACCGGTTCTGTGGGCGTGGCTTGGTGGGCATGGCTTGGTGGGTGTGGCAGGGGAAGGATACTGTAAAATCCCCATTCCCTCCCCACTCCAGGGGAAGGATGTTGCAAAATTCCCATTCCCTCCCAATCAGCTGGGACTCGGGAGGCAGAGAATAGATGGGGGCGGGGCCAGTCAGAGGTGATATTTACCGGTTCTCCGAACTACTCAAAATTTCCGCTACCGGTTCTCCAGAACCTATCAGAACCTGCTGAATCCCACCTCTGATCAGACGGTAAATGTTCTTTTGCCTACATTATATGAACCCTATGCCTTTGCAAGAAAGGTGTGTATAGAGATGTTCTGTGTTGCCGTTTTATTGTTACATAACTCTGGAGGTTTGCCAGAGTATGAATGCATCTTCTGGAGATATTTAAAAAAAAAATTCTTTTTAAAGTCTCTCTGGCACTGGTGCAATATGTTTTGTGGTTAATTGGGGGAGTATTTTGTATCTTGGATGACTGCAGTTTAAATATGTGTATCCATGTAACATAATTTGGCTTGAGCTCCGCAAAGTGCAGGATATTTATTTGAATCCAGCTATAGCACTTCGAAGGCGTGATCCCACTCCCCACACTGGAGAAAATTGAAGTGTTAAGCTGAGTAAGGAATGGATGAATCTGCAAAACTGCTTCATGCTGTTCCTTCTGAGTTCCTTCCACTGTTGCACTTGTGAAAATTTGGGAAATTCTGATATAAAAAATGTCACAAATGGAATGGAAATTTTTCACACCTCTGTACCAGCATTGCTAAAACCGTTCCCAGCCTGGAGACAACAATTCTTTGATATGGAGTAATCCATAAAGAAGTGTTATTATTGATGGGTCTACGGTTAATCCTCGACTTATGACCACAGTTGGGATCAGAAATTCCACACCTAACCAAGGCAGCTTGTTAAGTAAGTCATGCCTGATTCTATGACCTTTTTTTTGGGGGGGGCATAGTTGTTAAGCAGATTGCTGCGGTTGTGAAGTGACTCACACAGTTGTTAAGTGAACCTGGCTTCCCTCACTGACTTTGCTTCGGAAGGTTGCAAATGGCGATTCCCAAGATAAATGGCGATTCCCGTCTAAAGCAGGGGTCTCCAACCTTGGCAACTTTAAGCCTGGTGGACTTCAACTCCCAGAATTCCCCAGCCAGCAAAGCTGGCTGGGGAATTCTGGGAGTTGAAGTCCTCCAGGCTTAAAGTTGCCAAGGTTGGAGACCCCTGGTCTAAAATACAAGCTGGTTGCCAGGTGACCGGATTTTGATCACATAACTCTGGGGATGCTGCAATGATTGTAAGTGCGAGGAATGTAAGTCATATTTTTCAGCACCATTATAACTTTGGTCGCTAAATGAATGGCCGTAAGTCAAGAACTAGCTATAGTGCACTTATACTCTTTCTCCTGATCTCAAGGCCTCATACACAACACTCCCTTCTCCAATTTTGCTGTACAATAACTCCTCAGTGAGTCCAAATTATTAATCCAAATGGATTAGTCCAAAGTCACTCAGTCACTCAAAAGAGACGAGCATGCAGAGAAGAGCAACAAAGATGATTAGGGGAACGGAGGCTAAAACATACAGTATAAAGAATGGTTGCTGGAATTGGGTATGTCTCGTTTAACAAAAAGAAGGACTAGGGGAGACATGATAGCAGTGTTCCAATATCTCAGGGGCTGCCACAAACAAGAAGGAGTGAAGCTATTCTCCAAAGGACCTGAAGGCAGGACAAAAAGCAATGGGTGGAAACTCATCAAGGAGAGAAGCAACCTAGAACTAAGGAGAAATTTTCTGACAGAACAATTAATCAGTGGAATGACTTGCCTCCAGAAGTTGTGGGTGCTCCTACGCTGGAAGTTTTTAAGAAGAGATTGGACAACATTTGTCTGAAATGTTATAGGGTTTCTTGCTTGATCAAGGGACTGAACTAGAAGACCTCCAAGGTCACTTCCAACTCTTATCCTGTTTCTGTTAATTTCCATGGTTGTGGACGGATTAGAATCTGTTCCCTCCATTCCTAATCCAACACCTTCACCATTATGCCACATTAGCTTTCAGTTCTAATTCCGTATCACCAATTCTAAGAATTGGGTGCTCCAGCTTATGCCTAGGAATGCCAGTGCATCCATGGTTTCCTCTATCTATGCAAAATTACTCACAACATTCTTAAAATTCCAAAAGTGCCCACTAGCTCCAAAAGATCGAAGACCCCGAGAAAGAAACTAAATACCTCATCCCCTCCTTGAAGAAATCTCTTCTGTTTTCTTGGGGGGAGGGAAATATCTTTTCTCCCACATGTTTGAAAACTCGTATTTGTTCTTTTCTCAGTGTTTCTCAACCTCAACAACTTTTAAGATGGATGGATTTCAACTCTCAGAATTCTCCAGCCAGGAAGAAAGGCTGGCTGGGGAATTCTGGGAGTTGAAGTCCACCCATCGTAAAACTGCTGAGGTTGAGAAACATTATTCTATCTCATTTCTTAAAACCATCTGAGAATTTTTGAAAAGCTTTCTTAAATACAAAAAACAGCCACACCAAGCTGTCATCTAAGTGTCATTAAAGCACAAAGGTAATCAGTGATATTTTAAATCAGATGTCTTTGGGTCTGAGCACTGCTTTGTCCAGTTCACCTATTTGACTATTTGACAGATGAAAACGGGAAGGGAGAATTTCAAGGTTTGTTGCCAGTGTTTTGTTCCATTCCTTTCCGGTTCCATTCCCAATGGGTTGAATTATTATTATTACTAAAAGTGCCAGTCCACTAGTTTTATTTATTTAACACAGCAATCTTAACTCTGCTCATTTGTAATCAAGGAAATTATAAGCTTTTGCAGTTTTTTTTTAAATTTTGGTTTTGGATAAAAGGAAGACTATTTAAGCACAGTTGTCTTCCAATACGTTAGAGTAGGGGAAGTTGGATTCGTTTAACAACTCTATGATTCACTTAACAACTGCAGTGATTTGGTTAACCGTGGCATAGAAGGTCATAAAATTGGACATGACTCACTTAACAACCATTTCACTTAATAACATAAATTCTGGCCTTAATTGTGGTCAGAAGTTAAGTAGTGATAGGCAAAATAGAATAGAGGACCAGAAGGTATCTTGAAGAACACCAATCTAATCATTTGAACATTGCAGAATGTTTCTACAACAGTGAGCAATTTACGATGCCAGATAGGTTGGTCCTCAATTCCCATAATCTGCCAACTGTACAGCCAAAGGCCATGTTGGCTGTGGATTATGGAAAGATAGAATTCAATACAACTGGAAGATCAAGGGAGGTACTAATACCACCCTATAAAGCCTTAGTTAGACCACACTTAGAGTGCTGCATCCAGTTTTGGTCACCACACTATAAAAAAGATGTTGAGACCCTAGAAAGAGTACAGAGAAGAACAACCAAGATGATTAGGGGACTGGAGGCTAAAACATACCATGAACGGTTGCAGGAACTGGGCATGGCCAGTCTAGCGAAGAGAAAGACCAGGGGAGACATGATAGCAGTGTTCCAATACTTGAGGGGCTACCACAGAGAGGAGGGGGTCAGGCTGTTTTCCAAGGCACCCGAAGGCCAGACAAGGAATAATGGATGGAAAAAGTTCAGAGAAGAGCAACAACTAAGATGATCAAAGGCCTGGAAACTAAAACA
Source organism: Thermophis baileyi (assembly GCA_003457575.1). NCBI lineage: Eukaryota > Metazoa > Chordata > Lepidosauria > Squamata > Dipsadidae > Thermophis > Thermophis baileyi. The sequence goes on from QLTV01003411.1 coordinate 301,031, forward strand.
TATGAATAACAGCTGCAGGCTTTGGCTTTGGCTAGTCTACAGAAAAGAAGAAATAGGGGTGACATGATAGCAGTAATCCAGTA
>QLTV01003411.1:309406-320253 GCA_003457575.1 Thermophis baileyi
CTCCCGAACCAGGGCGAACCCGTAGCATCCCACCCCTGACTACCTGCCTATTTAATCCTCTGGGTGAGTTATTATATCCTTTATTGGATACCCACATCAGATGATTGCAATATTCATAATTTTACTTGGCTTTGATGTACATCTTCATAGTAACAACAACAATGACATAGTATTAAGCAAATGGAAAGAAACAAAGAGATATTATAACTTCAGAATCTGATGGTTGAAGGGGAATGAGTAGCCTTCTTCTGGTCTTCCCCATCTCCTCCGTCAGCTTTGATGAATGTGAGGAAAGCCACATTAACAGCCATGGGCAAAGGACAGATGGTCTAATTAAAAGTGCTGAGTGAAAAGAGGAAGCCAAGATGTTAGCCAGAGGAGATGAGGTCTGATTCCACTTAAACTCTGGAGAAGATGTGGGCTGCCCCATGAAAGTATTTCGGTTAGGATGTAGTTTTTGATTGGTGCTGCTGAGAGGCTTGTATAATGGCCATTACAGGCTGATGATTCTCCATCCCAGGCAATTTCCTCTCCCCCTTTTCCCAGACATGATGAACTGCAATAATCTCAGATGAAGAGCCGTCCCCATAATTATAATAGCCATAGCACTCAGACTTATATACCGCTTCACAGTGCTTTACAGCCCTCTCTAAGTGCTTTACAGAGTCAGCCGATTGCCCCCAACAATCTGGGTCCTCATTTTACCCACCTCGGAAGGAAGGCTGAGTCAACCTTGAGCCGGTCAGGATCGAACTGCTGGCAGTGGGAGGAAGGAAGGAAGGAAGGAAGGAAGGAAGGAAGGAAGGAAGGAAGGAAGGAAGGAAGGAAGGGACAATAGCAATAGCACTTAGACTTCTATACCGCTTCACAGTGCTTTACAGCCCTCTCTAAGCAGTTTACAGAGTCAGCATGTTGCCCCCCAACAATTTGGGTCCTCATATGGGTTAGGGCTTATTAATACTAAATTATTGATAATTTAAGTGGCTTGGGCTGTGAGTTGCAAGAGATAACCATGGTATTCTATTTCTGTGATCTATCTTTTAATAGGCCTTCTTGGGAATTAATATGGCTCTATTGATTTTTCTATTGATCTCATATACCTATATCTATAGTATATCTATAGATATAAATATATGTGATTAATGGACAAATCAACCTTTATCTTTAGTTAAGATGTACAGGTTAAGTATTGATGTTGATAAAAGTTAAAAATAAAAATACTAAGTGTAGTGTTTTTAGTATAGCATATAGGTACTTATTCTTACCTTTGTGCATTAAGAACCAAATAATATAACTACTTACCGGTAGTTCATCCCATAATATAGATAAATAAGACTTCATGTCAAAAAACAATTACTTTTAAATATACATTTAGATAACTCCTAGGCCTCCAGAGTCCCTCTATGATCATTACATACCGCTTCTCAGTGCTTTACAGCCCTCTCTAAGTGGTTTACAGAGTCAGCCTCTTGCCCCCAACAATCATTTTACCCACAAGTGCTTTACAGAGTCAGGCGTTTGCCCCCAACAATCTGGGTCCTCATTTTACCCACCTCGGAAGGAAGGCTGAGTCAACCTTGAGCCGGTCAGGATCGAACTGCTGGCAGTGGGAGGAAGGAAGGAAGGAAGGAAGGAAGGAAGGAAGGAAGGAAGGCTGAGTCAACCTTGAGCCTGGTGAGATTTGATCCGCCAAATTGCAGGCAGCCAGCAGTCAGCAGAAGGAGCCTGCAGTTCTGCACTCTAACCACTGTGCCACCGTGTCTCATATAAAAACATGAATCTAGGGATTTTTCACTCATAGGTTTCCAAAAGAGTGACCAGGTAATGCAGGTAATCTTCAAGTCACAACCATTCATTTAATGACCATTCAAAGTTACAGCAGTGCTGAAAAAAATGACTTATGACTGGTCCTCACACTTACAACTGTCACAGTATCTCTGCAGTCAAGTGATCAAAATCGGGCATAATTCACTTTATGACCGCATTGCTTAGTGATGAAAGTGATCCCAATTGTGGTCATAACTCAAGGACTACCTGTACGGTGGGTCTCCTGCAACATTCTTAAAATCTATATTTTATTATCTAATTTCAACTTGGATGGCTTACCATTAAAAAAAAAGAAAGAAAAAAATACATGTAAGAAGAAGACACGGCTTACTGGAAGAATAATACAGCCAACTATAAAACCAAAAGCAGTTATCTCTTTCTTACATCAACTGCTCTGATTTCCAATGTGTTTTCAGGCCTAGCAGTTCTTTTCAAAATATATTTCAGTGGATTGGGACCAGATCTCTGAAACACAATCTGATAGAATGCTTAGGTGGGTAGTAAACGTTTTCTGCTTCCCCTCCCTCCCCCCCCCCGCTCCCCCAAAAGGGTCAACTTGTGTCTACATTTTGAGTTCTTATTATCTATTTTGTTTTAATTACTTTTCTCCTTTTGCTACAGTGTCTGAACTTGTCTTGTTTTGAATTGATTGTAAACCACTTTGGGGGTCCTGACTTGTTAAGATCAAAATGTAATTTAGAAGGGCTTTTATAGGGGGGGGAAAGGGGGGGGGAGAGAGTAAATATTGAAAACGAAGTGCCTGCCGTAGACAGTGGCTTTGGGAAAAACATGGATCTACGCTTCTGCTCTGAAAGCTAATTATAGTGATTATGAGATTCCCAGAGGCATTGAACCTCAATGTGCACAAGACGGCCTGCCTGGCTAGTTCTTCTTCTTTGCGGCTGCTGCCCCATGGGCCACAGTTGGAGGTAAGTGATGTATCATCCCAGATTTTATCTATCGGCTAGAATATGTTCAGGGAAGACGCAAACGTCTCCCTGTGTTTGTTTGCTGCACTGCTCTAAGCAGAAGATGATCTGAGCCCCAGTGGGCAAATTTCTACACGAAACTCTGGAAAAAGAGGCATTTAACGCCATGCTGTATAAAAAAAAAAAAGATGAAGTGGATTCCAATGACAGAGTTGAAATAGCGCATCGAAGGAGGAATAGCAAAGCAGAACGCCAAGAGACCTACTTCAGCGCACTTTTGAGTACAGGATCTGTCTGAGTACAGGAGAAAATTTCTCTTAATACCAGTGGTGGGCTGCTGCCGGTTCGGACCGGTTCACGTGAACCGGTAGTTCTGACGATCAGCTGGCCCTGCCCACCCACCCCCGCCCTATCCTGTCCTATATTTCCTTCTTTCTGGCTCACCTGATTCACGCGGCACAGCTGATTTCCGCGCCTCCACTGTTCTACTTACCGGGGCTGCCTTCGAAGTTAAGCAGCTTAGCTTCAAATTGCTGTATTTTGAATGCTGCGCGCAAGTGCGTAAGGCGCACGCGATCACCGAACCGGTTGTTAAACCGGTTGCAGCCCACCACTGTTTATTACCTGTAATTGTCTCCCCCTTTTAGAAAAGCCGGATACAGCAGTCACTAACAAACATTCGCCAGGTATTTCACAGATGTAAAGAAGATAATTTGTACTGAGTTCATGATCCAAACCTTCTCCCTTTCTCAAGGCTCTGCTTTATTTCTATACCAGGGGTGTCAAACTCGATTTCATTGAGGGCCGCATCAGGGTTGTGTATGACCTCAGGGACCGGGGTGGGCATGGCCAGTTTGACGTCACTCGTCTCAGGGGAGCCTGTGGTGGCCCGAGCGCTCTGCCAGCAAAAATGGGCTCCTGAGCTCCGTTTTGGCCACGACGCTGTCCTGCAGCCCTCTGCCAGTGAAAATGGAGCTCGGGTGGGCCGCACACAGAAATATTTAGGATTTGTGTAGGCTCAAAAGATTTGTGTAGTCTCCGAAGGATTATCAGAAACAATCTTTTACTAGAAAGCAAAGAATAAAGTTGTTCCCTGCTACTCTGTTTAATCTCCTGTGAGGGTCTCTTCTAATCCACTTGACTTTCCTTCATCCTTTCCCTGGGGTGTGTGTGTGTGTGTGGAGTGGGGGGCACATTTCACAAAGAAGCACTGGGCTCCAGCCACATACAGTGTCACGATTGGTTTCTGAAGAGTGCTTCTGGACTTCAGTAGCACACTTGAAAATAAAGATGATGCTAGAGGCAAGCACTTTAATTTGCATCATGCTGGCTTACCATTTATTAACATTTTTAATTAAAATAATTTAAATTTAATTAGGTGGAACAGGGAGCTGGACGGGCATCTAGGGAGGCGTCTGCAGGGACTATTTGCCTTGTATCTGGATTCATTCTAGCACAGAATATGTTAGCATATGATATGACATGACATGCCGTCTCTTAAAACAGGTAAGCTGTGTTTGATCCTAGATCCATCATGGCGAACCTATGGCACGCGTGCCACAGGTGGCACGCGAAGCCATATCTGCCGGCATGCGAGCCGTTGCCCTAACTCAACTCCAGCGTGGATTTTTGGCTCGTGTAGGGGCTCTGGGAGGGAGTTTTCAGTCTCCAGAGGGCTTCCGGAGGGCCTCCGGGGGGCAGGGGAGGCCGTTTTTGCCCTCCCCAGGCTCCAGGGAAGCCTCTGGAGTGTGGGGAGGGCGAAAAACGGGCCTACTGGGCCCACCGGAAGTCGGGAAATGGGGGAGCGGGGGGGGTCATGCGCACATGTGCAGGGGGCAGGGCAGCACGTGGGGGGTTCGTGCACGCATGCGCAGGGAGTGGGGTGCATGGGGGGGCATTGAATTATGGGTGTGGGCACGTGCGCATGCGTGATAGCACGCACGCATGCGCATGCTTTCGGCACCCGAGGAAAAAAAGGTTCGTCATCACTGTCCTAGATACTTGTGCTCCTCCCTGGAGCAGTAAGGGTAATAGCAATAGCATTTAGATTTATATACCGCTTTACAGTGCTTTACAGCCCTCTCTAAGCAGTTTACAGTCTCAATATATTGCCCCCAAGAATCTGGATCATGATTCGAACTGCCAAATTGCAGGCAGCCAACAGTCAGCACAAGTAGCCTGCAGTACTGCACTCTAACCACTGCCCCACCACGGCTCTGATGATGGCCCAAGACGTGCTCTGATTGCCCCAATCACTTACAAATACAAGGGCCACACAGATAAATTTTATGTTGATTATTTTTTAAGGCTCAATATATTGCCCCCAAGAATCTGGATCATGATTCGAACTGCCAAATTGCAGGCAGCCAACAGTCAGCACAAGTAGCCTGCAGTACTGCACTCTAACCACTGCCCCACCACGGCTCTGATGATGGCCCAAGACGTGCTCTGATTGCCCCAATCACTTACAAATACAAGGGCCACACAGATAAATTTTATGTTGATTATTTTTTAAGGGCTGTTAACCTTATGCTCACGTAACAATAGCCATAGCACTTAGACTTATATATCATTTCACAGTGCTTTACAGCCCTCTCTAAGCGGTTTACAGAGTCAGCCTGTGGCCCCCAACAATCTGGATCCTCATTTTACCCACCTCGGAAGGATGGAAGGCTGAGTCAACCTTGAGCCTGGTGAGATTCGAACTGTCAAATTGCAGGCAGCCGGCAGTCAGCAGAAGTAGCCTGCAGTACTGCACTCTAACCACTGCCCCACCAAGGCTCTTAAAAAGCAGTGTTCCTTGAACAGGAGCTGTGTGCTCAGGTTAGAAAACCAAATCGATCCCTTCTTCTGTCTGTGGATGTGCATCTCCAACAAGGTTGAGTTGGTAAAACTTTGGAATCTTAGAGTTTATAAACTCACAGTCACTTCGTCTTGCTACAGTTGAGTTTTAGTCTGTTCCTCCCCATTCAGGCCCCACACACTTTACAACATTTTAGAACTGCACTCTTGGTTGAACTGGGTTGAGAAATAAACTGGAAAGCCAGTTTGATCTAGTGGTTAAGTCACCAGGCTAAAATGCCGGAAACCGTGTGTTCAAGTCCTGCCTTAGCCATGAAAGCCAGCTAGGTGACTTTGGGCCAGTCACTCTATCTCAGTCCAGCTCTGTGCTATGCCCCGATCTAAAACCACACTGGACAATTCTCATTTTTCACACGAGGCTGCAAGTCAAGGAGTGTGGCGGTATGACAGCATCTCTGATCATCTCATAATGCATAGAAAATAGGTAACAAAGCAATTGGCAGGAAGATTCCAGCACATGATTGACAATTGTAGAGCTATCAGGATCCTTGTCTGCTTGTAATGAGCTGGCAGAAGATTGCAGGCTCTTTTGGGAGAGCAACAGGGACAGTTTCCGGAGCAAGTACAGAATCCTCTTCCTGCCTTTAGTGTGGGATTGGGCCAGTAGTGGGTTCTAAATCCCATCGCTACCGGTTTGCGCGCGCATGCGCAGAAGCGTCCCGGGCGGGTGGGCGGAGCATCCCAGGTGGGTGGGCAGAGTGTCCCGGGCGGGTGGGCAGAGCCTCCCGCCCCCGTCACTACCAGTTCGCCGAACCGGGCTGAACCGGGAGCAACCCACCGCTGGATTGGGCCCACATGACTTGAAAATTATATCCATTCAGAAAGATGCTGATGTGTATTTTCAAGTGTTCCTTCAGCAAGCTCCTGAACACCTATGGAGATTCTCAGTCATCCAGGTCATGGTTGTCCCAAAGGTGCTTTTTCAAAAGGCCACTGGACTTCGTTTTTCATAGATCTATTCTTTGGATGGAAGGCAGTTAGCTTGCTATTTTTTTGGCAGCGACAAGCTCCTGAAGAGTTTGAACAGCAGAAGTGGGCTTACTTGCTTGATCGCACCCTTAAATCCACCCTTTGTTCTACTCTGAGATTCCCAGTGGTGCTCTTTCCACCAGGTTTCATGAGGTCAGGCGCATGAACAAGAACCTTCTTCTTAGGCAAGTCATCTTACTAAGGAGTCACGCACAGAGGGGTTTAACAGAGGAAGATGCTGTACCTGACTTGCCTAAATACCCTCAAGCACTTTCTTCAGATTTTCATGATAGCAATTATTTCAATAATTGTTAAAATAGATAATTATTTGTCTACTGATTTAGACATCACATTTACAGAGGCTCCTCTGAATTAGAACCAGTTTTGGAATGAAATGCCTCCAAGGAAGGGCCTTCAACTACATGACAGACACACCTAATACGTTTTTCACCTTTGGTGTATTTTGAAAAAATATATATGCAACAAATGGTACCACAACGTGTTTATTCTCTAGCGTTGTTTTTATTTAAACAAAATCATCAGAAGATGGAAACATTAATGACCAGGAACAAGTAGGAGAGATGAATGGGACCTTTATGTGGGCCCAGCACTTTCCCTGAATCCTTACTGGACCTCTGCACTACACCTGAGAAATTTATTAAAATTTATTTCCAGCTCAGCCATAGAACCTGTATAAAATGGTAGCGAGTCTACTTTTTCATTTGAAAAACGAAGAGATGATTCCCGCCCCCCTCAGCTGTAGTGGTGCCATGGAGAGATGCTACCATTTCATTGCTTGCTATTATTTTAAGTTTTGAGCAGAGCAGAGCCTTCTTGTCATGGAAACGATGGTGATTTTTTTCTTCTTCAAACCACCAGATAAATAAACCCAGCATCAAAGAGGGGTAGGACCATTAGAATGGTGACCGATTCTTTGGCTGGAAGGACATTAGCTTTAGAGGTGGTATTCAGCCGGTTCGCACCGGTTCGGGTGAACCGGTAGTGAAAATTTTGAGCAGTTGGAAGAACCGGCAAATCCCACCACTGCTATTTTCAGGTTGGCGGTAACAAAGAGATCGTGGATCACTTGGAAACACCTGGAAGGATTTGAGGAATGGCAATGTGAAAATGACTGAAGTTCTGGTCATTAGCTTGATCAACAAGATCAAGGGATGATCTTGCCAATCCAGCAGTCTTATCATTAGCCAATATGTGTGTAGCAGATACTGTAGATAGTTATGAAATAAGGGATCGTATCTGTCCTATACGGAGATATTCAAGATTCATGTAAATCTCCCATTTGTCATGTAAAGTTATGCAGCATTTTCACAGTATTCTCTACAGTATACTATATTATTGCTGAATGTAAAAATGAGCCTTACTGAGTCTCGGTACCATAAGGAGCCGAGGTGGCGCAGTGGTTAGAGTGCAGCACTGCAGGCTACTTCAGCCGACTGCTAGCTGCAGTTCAGCAGTTCAAATCTCACCGGCTCAAGGTTGACTCAGCCTTCCGTCCTTCCGAGGTGGGTAAAATGAGGACCCAGATTGTTGGGGGCAATATGCTAATTCTGTAAACCGCTTAGAGAGGGCTGTGAAGCACTGTGAAGCGGTATATAAGTCTAAGTGCTGTTGCTATTTTCTTTCCTTTTCCTTCCTTCCTTCCGTTTCTCTTTCCTTCCTTCTTTCCTACCTTTCTTTCCCTCTTTTCTTCCTTGCTCCCTTTCTCACCCTCCCTCCCTCCCTGACAGTGGTTAGAAGGCAATATTGAAGGCTGACTCTGCCCACAGCCAAGAGTTCAATCCTGACCGGCTCAAGGTTGACTCAGCCTTCCATCCTTCCGAGGTGGGTAAAATGAGGACCCAGATTGTTGGGGGCAATATGCTAATTCTGTAAACCGCTTAGAGAGGGCTGTAAAGCACTATGAAGCGGTATATAAGTCTAACTGCTATTGCTATTCCTTTAAAAGAAGTTCAGCAACAACTGTTTCATTCAGACTAGGGAGAGATATCTGAGAAATTCTTTCTAAATTCTTATGCACCTCACAGATTAATTTATCTATCAGATTTCACACTTGTCGGAATGTTTTGATATAGCTCTCTGCAGATAAAATATATAATACAGGACGTCCTAATTTATTCTTACAAGTGTATTTAACTGCATATCTTGACAGGATATTGAAAAAAAAAACCTGATAGTACAAAAGCAAAATGAAAACAGGTAATAGGATACAGATAGGAGAAAAAAAAATAGCCTTATTTTTATCCAGACCAATCAAGTAAGTTCTGCATCAAATCCCAACCTACCCACCCCCAAACAAAAATCTACAAAAGAAAATTCCTCTTGTACCCTGAATTCTGCAATTTGTTTCAGTTGGGCCAGGATTTCTCTTTTATTTTTTGACAACTCCGTTAGGTTGCATCATTTATTCAGATGTTGCTATTGATGTGGGAAAGCAAGCAGCCACAGGAACTGGGGATCCTCCATCCCCAAGCATTTCCTGGCATCCGTCAGACATTCTTGCCCACTTTCAAGCACTCGGCCATATGGGTGAGGCTTACACTTGAAAACAAACGACGAAGAAAGTCTGAGATTGTTCGGATAATGTTGGTCTGCCCAACATTATGCCCCGTGCTTTTTCTGATGGCTTGGTGACATATGGAGATGCCAGCCCGCTCCGCGTGGCTTAGTTGAAGCATTTGCATATATATATATTTACTAAATGTAATATTTTGTCCAACACGTGCATTAGGCAGAGTGTGCTGTTCCCACTTTTGTCTTCTTGCTTTATGGCAATCTGGACTCGATTGGAATCTGCCCATGGAGAATGTTACTTTGGGACGCGGATTAGTCCAGATGGCAATTCAGCACCCCAGGAGTCTTGCAATCTTTACAGTCATTTTCACAGATCCTGCAAAATCTGCTGCCTGGAATTAGAAACATGGGCAGTTCTTCTTGAAAGCGTATAGACTTTCCACTGGTATAGGAAAAGAAAGCAGGAAGTCTACCTCTTTAACTATACATAGCTATGCGATTGTCCGTGGAATGCTGTCCTTAAGTGTCTTTTCAGAAACCAGAAAGGTCTTCATGAAAGACTGGGTGTACAGTGCTGAGATAGGGCATAAATAAATGTAGTTTGCTTGTATGCTGCAGTAAAATTGAGTTTGTAGGTGGCCCGTTTCCCTCTTTGCAGGATTTCCTGCTTGACTATGCCTCCTGTTGCTGCGATGTTTTTGCATACAGCCAGACACATGCATACAAAGTGAGCCCAGAGGGAGAAGAGATGGCAAATAATAATTCCCCCCCCTCTCTTTTGCCTGGAGTGAGAAGGACAGATTTGCAGTGGCATGGGAGGGCACCAGAATTTCTACTTGCGGTGCTCAAGAGTTTCAAGGCTGGCAGCTTTGAAAAGGACCACGGATTGTTTTCAAACTGTTCTGGAGAGAATGGGGAAGTAGAAATGGTGTTCGTGTGGAAGGGCTGAGAGGCAATGTTGGAGAAGTAGAAGCAGAGCGGGCCAGGGACATTTCTCTTTTCTTCTCCCAAAGGTGCTTTTTTTCAGGAGGCAACTGGCCTTTCTTGTTTGTTCTTTTGAAGACATTTTGCTTCTCATTCAGCTTCTTGGCTGAGAAGCGAACCGTCTTCAAAAGAAAAAAACAAGAAAGGCCAGGTGCCTCCTGAAAAAAGCACCTTTGGGACAACCATGACCTGGGTGACTGAGACTCTCTACAGGCCCTTTTCTTCTCCTGCAGCAAGCACCGCTCCTGAGCAGTGCCCCGAAGAAAATGCTTACCAGCCACTTCCTGGAGTCACTTCCTTGTTCTTATTCAGGCAGGATAAAGTTGGTTTGATTTTTGTTTCCTTTCAATCGAGGGTGATTTTTGTTCTAAATTTCATTGCAAAGGAGCTCAGAAGTCAAATAAGGCCAGAACTGCAGTAGATGAAAAGGAAAAGGCTAAAAAAGGCGGTGTGAAGGCATCCAAGGTACAGGCAGTCCTCGATTCACAATGGTTTATTTAGTGACTGTTCAAGGTTACAACGGCACTGAAAAAAAGTGACTTAGGACCGTTTTTCACACTTATGCAATTGCAGCATCCCCATGGTTATGTGATCAAAATCCAGATGCTTGGCAACTGACTCATATTTATGACAGTTGTAGTGTCATGGGATTACCTTTTGCAACTGCCAGATTCACTTAGTTTAGTTTACTTTATAGAATAGAATAGAATAGAATAGAATAGAATAGAATAGAATAGAATAGAA
>QLTV01003411.1:320469-341218 GCA_003457575.1 Thermophis baileyi
GTCAAGAATCATAAGGTACAACACTTAATTATAATCATAGGGTACAAATAATCAATCAAATCATATTAGGAATCAGTCAATTTAAATCGTAAGGATACAAGCAACAAAGTTACAGTCATACAGTCATTAGTGGGAGGAGATGGGTGATGGGAACGATGAGAAGATTAATAGTAGTGCGGACTTAGTGAATAATTTGACAGTGTTGAGGGAATTATTTGTTAAGCAGAGGGATGGCATTCGGGAAAAAACTGTTCTTGTGTCTAGTTGTTCTGGTGTGCGGTGCTCTATAGCGTCGTTTTGAGGGTAGGAGTTGAAACAGTTTGTGTCCAGGATGCGAGGGGTCTGTAAATATTTTCACGGCCCTCTTTTTGACTCGTGCAGTATATACAGGTCCTCAATGGAAGGCAAGTTGGTAGCAATTGTTTTTTCTGCAGTTCTGCTTATCCTCTGAAGTCTGTGTCTGTCTTGTTGGGTTGCAGAACCAAACCAGACAGTTATAGAGGTGCAGATGACAGACTTTATTGATTAGCCCAGTGATGGTGAACCTTTTTGGTGCCGAGTGCCCAAAGCACCCCCAAAATGCAATGCGAGCATCCCCCGTGCATGTGCCCTGCCCCCCGTGCATGCGTCCCCGTGCATGCATGCGGGTCCCCGCGCATGCAACCTGCCCCCTCACCCATTTTTGGCTTCCAGGTTGGTGCAGGAGGCTTTCCAGGCCCAAAATGGGGCACGGGGGGCCGTGCGCACCCCAAAATGCAATGCAAGTGCCCACCGTGCATGCGCCCCTGCCCCCCGCACATGCGCGGCAGAGACCTGAAGACCAGCTGGCCAGCGGGAGGCGTGCATGCATGCGCGGTGGAGCTGGGCTGGAGCATGCGTGCCATAGGTTCGCCATCACGAGATTAGCCCATGGGCCATATCAAAGTGCAGAGTTCCAAACACAAATTATGACTAAAATCCGATGAAAACAATTTAAAATGGAATTGGATAAAATACAGTTTCAAATGAAATTGGAATAAAATATAATTTCAAATGAAATTGGAATAAAATACAATAATTTAATATATAAATAAATAAACTATGATAAGATGATATGATAAAATTATATTTCAACCAGATTCACTTAAAAGCAGTGTTACTAATTTAGCTGCAGTGATTCATTTAACAACTGTGGCAAGAAAGGTAATAAAATAGGGCAGAACCCCCTTAAAGATTGCCTTAGAAATAGAAATAACAGAGTTGGAAGTGACCTTGGAGGTCTTCTAGTCCAACCCACTGCTTACACAGGAAACCCTATACCATTTCAGACAAATGGTTATCCAACCTCTTCTTAAAAACTTCCAGTGTTGGTGCATTCACAACTTCTGGAGGCAAGTTGTTCCACTGATTAATTGTTCTCACTGTCAGGAAATTTTCTCCATAGTTCTAAGTTGCTTCTCCCCTTGATGAGTTTCCACCCATTGCTTCTTGTTCTACCCTCAGGTGCTTTGGAGAATAGCTTGACTCCCTCTTCTTTGTGGCAAGCCTGAGATATTGGAACACTGCTATCATGTCTCCCCTAGTCCTTCTTTTCATTAAACTAGACATACCCAGTTCCTGCAACCGTTCTTCATATGTTTTAGCCTCCAGTCCCCTAATCATCTTTGTTGCTCTTCTCTGCACTCTTTCTAGAGTCTCAACGTCTTTTTTACATCGTGGCGATTAAAACTGAATGCAGTATTCCAAGTACTCACTTCTAAGAACTTGTAAACAAAACACACAATTATTAGTCTAAATAAGTTTTTAAAACAAGAAAATATATTCTTATCTAGATCATTCCATCAGCAGCTGAAACTGATAAGGTCAAAACTTGGGATCCTTCTGTATCTTGAGCCTATCTTCTGGAGTGTTGGCTATTCCTGCCAGTTTGGTGTCATCTGCAAATTTGATGAGTTCCCCATCTATCCCCTCGTACAGTCATTGATGGAAGATGTTGAAGAGTACTGGGCCTAAAACAGAGCCTTGGGGTATTCCACTGCATACTTCCCTCCATGTAGATGCAGTTCCATTGAGGACTACACGTTGAGTGCGGTTGGTCAGCCAGTTTCGAATCCATCTGGTGGTGTTGCTGTCTAACCCACATTTTTCTACTTTATCTAGTAGTAGGTTATGGTCTACTTTATCAAATGCCTTACTGAAGTCCAAGTAAATTATATCGACAGTATTCCTCTGGTCCACTAATTTTGTCACTTTTGTCTTGGTTAGCAACAGAAATTTTTGTCAAAAACAACACTTTTGTCTTGGTTAGCAACAGAAATTTTGGGCTCTATGGTGGCCGTAAGTCGAAGACTACCTGTAGCAACTAACCAAATCAAAGACTGCATGGGAAACCACCTGAAACTCTGCTTGCTACCTTGTGTTCTGCAGGAAAAAAAAAAGGAAGGATATACGTGTGAAATATAAACATGCAGGAATAACCATCCTCCCTTTGGAAATGCTCATTATTCTGGAGCCTCGTGTTTTTAAATGGTCAGCTAACAGAGGTGGGGAAAATTATTTTGGTGCTCTGGATGGAATTCAGATCGCTAGAAATGAGTAGCTCCAGGTTACAGCATTAACCATCGAATGAATGATAAGGTGTGTAAAGACTGTCAGGGGGAGGAGGATGCTGGTGAAGTCTGGGTTTGTTAGTAACCTGACAGCTTCTGCATTATGAAACCATGACTCAGAAGGGTTGGCCAGTTCATCCAGATACGCTATCACCATGTGTAAGCTGCCTCTGAAGGAAATTTGATGTCATAATACATAATGTTTGTGCTCATTGATGATAATCAGGCTGGCAAAGGGAAGGGAGCAGGGTGATATTTATTTGTTAGATTTATATCCTGTCTTTTCCCAAGGAACTCAAAGCAGCTTATGGAGTGTTTCCTTCTCAACATTCTCTCTCAGAACTGTGGCTATGTGAGAAAGATTGGGCTTAAGAGATAGTAATTAGCCAAAGGGCTCATCCTCACACACCCTAATCCTGGCACAAATGCCTCCAGTTTAATATGGTAGAACCTCAGGAGGTTGCCTGTGTCTCATCTCCAACCCAACCAAAAGCAGCTTAGAATTATACTTAGCTGCTCTTTTAAAGTAGCATTTTCCTTCTTCAAATACCTTTTTTTGCTGTAGACACAGTCTAGAACAGAGGCCCCCAAACTTGGCAACTTTAAGACTTGTGGACTACAACTCCCAGCTATGCTGGCTGGAGAATTCTGGGAGTTGAAGTCCACAAGTCTTAAAGTTGCCAAGTTTGAAGACCTCTGGTCTAGAATGTTCATTAGTGATATGGTTTCTGATGTGGTCAGAGGTTGGGATCTGCCCAGTTTTTATTGGCCACTCTTGGCTGTTGTGGACACATCCCTTCCCTTCAGCCACTGAGCAATGCTCTCTAGGACCAGTTGAGCTTGGGGTACAGGATTAACCAGATACTTGGTTTCTACCGAAGCACTGGGTTTAGTGGTTGTTGTTGTTTTTTTTTAAAGCAGAGGTGTTTCATGGAAACTATTGTTGCACAGAAGGTCAGTTTAAACCAGGAAAGAGGATCAGATTCTGCCAGCTGGATCTTGGTTCTGAGGCCGATCTGCGCATGGAGGTACCATCAGGCAAGGGGTATTGTGTGATCATAATGGTTATTATTTTAATTAATTCAGTGAGAGGAGGCTTACTCCATAGGCTACTTCCATGTACTGTTTTACTTCCTCCATGGGTTTCTTCTGAACGTTACTGGCCACAGCCACTCCGGTACTCTCTTGGAACACTAGTCGGTGATGGTACTACCTGGGTAACTGATCGTGCATTCCTAGTTAATGCTGCACTTCTCTTTCACACCTATTAACCTGTCTGACAGGTCACAGGTGCAAGGGAAGCACATGGGGTGAAGGGATAGTGTCACATTGGGAGAGCTCCTTTCTGCGTTTCTTCATCCCTACAGTCTGTCAGCTGGGCCCACAGGGTGCTTAGATCTAGCCCGCGGGGCCACCCTGGAAACAGCGAAGAACTGGCCCACGTTGCCTCTGCCAGCGAAAACGGAGCTCTGTTTTCGCTGGCAGAGGGTTGCAGGAGGCCGTCGCAGCCAAAAACCAAGCTCAGGAGCCCGTTTTCTCTGGCAGAGCGCTCAGGCCACCACAGGCGCCCCTGACACGAGTGATGGTGAGCTGGCCACGCCCACCCTGCTCCCCCAAGGTCAAACACAACCCTGATGCGGCCCTCCATGAAATCGAGTTTGACACCCCTGATCTATACCCACCCAATTGTGTCCCACCGCGTATGTAAAAGACAGTATTGTTGGCTGGTTTCCTGTTGGCAGGTAATGTTCAGCGAGAGGAGGAATTAAGCTGAAAGAATCCAGTAATCACTTTCCTAGCGTCCTACATATTAAAAGGCTATGGACAACTGTATTCACTAACCTCGTCTTGGAGTTCATTATTGGAATAACATAATTTACAACAGACATACTTCTCTGTTCGAACAAGGCTTGGTAAAACAGCACTCAAACACCATTGAACTATGTCACTTGGTTAGATTCTATAGATGAGGGTATCAGATGTAGTTCAATATTTTAACATCCATAGAACTACCTCCCCCATTCTCCATCTCTTTCTCCTTCCTTCCTTCCTTCCTTCCTTCCTTCCTTCCTTCCTGTCTACATATGCCATTTATTTTTCTATATGTTTTACAGCCAATCTCTGAATAAATGTAATATAAACCAGAGCTATTTTGCTGTCTCAAGAGTTGTAGAAATAATATGAAACCAGAGGGGATAATCCAAGGCATATCAGTATTAGAAGGGCAACAAGGACTTCCAAGCTCTTCAAGACGTTAGAATTAGAATTAGAATTCTTTATTGGCCAAGTGCAATTAGACACACAAGGAATTTCTCTCCGGTGCATAAGCTCTCAGTGTACATACAACAATAGTGATAGATCAGGGGTGTCAAACTTGATTTCATTGAGGGCCGCATCAGGGTTGTGTTTGACCTTGGGAGGGCCAGGGGGGGGGATGGCCAGGGTGGGCATGGCCAGCTTGACGTCACTCATGTCAGGGGTGCCTGTGGTGGCCCGAGTGCTCTGCCAGCAAAAATGGAGCTTGGGAGGGCCGCACGTGGCCCTCCCGAGCTCCGCTTTTGCTGGCACAGGGTTGCAGGAGGCCGTCCCAGCTGAAAACGGAGATTAGGAGCCCGTTTTCACTGGCAGAGCACTTGGGCCGGTCCTTCGTGGTTTCCAGGGTGGCCCTGCAGGCCAGATCTAAGCACCCTGCAGGCTGGATCCAGCCCGCGGGCCTCGAGTTTGACACCCCTGTGATTGATCATTATCATAGTCATTGTAAAAGTACATTCATCATAAAAGTTGAAAAGCATTTCATACTGATCAAGCTATTTTGCTGGCTGGATGAGAAAGCTTGATGTAAAGAAGATTGCCAAGGTGAAGTGTGTGAGGAAGGAAGATGCAGCTCATGTATTTAGGTGGTGGTGGCATAATTAGACTGACTTCTGTATTCCTTCATTAAATGGGCAGCAAACGAGAACGTACATCTCACTTAGCGTATCCCACAGTAACCTGTGTTTTTCTGTGAATACATAAATCTGCAAGCCAGTGCATGCATGCAGTTTCCCAATATGTAATTTATTTCCTTCATCATTTGAAGTATTTTTTAGTTTTTTTCAGGATTATGTTGTCATAAAGCACTGTACAAAGAATAAACCTGGTTGTATTCAACTGTGGCAGCGGCCCAGATAGAATTGCAAAATTGGTTTGAATACACAAGTCAACCTGAAATTCAGTAGAGTAGTAAATTGAAAACTATTCATTTTTTTCCCCTAGTCATTTATAGAAGAAGGGCTAAGTAGGTGCCTATCTATAGGAAAGTTTACACTCTCATGAATGAACTCTAAGAAGGCCCTATCATTTCCATTCATCAAACTTCCGTGGAGAATTAATAAGAATCTGTGACACAATAGGCAGGCTCTTAAAGGAAGAGACAATTTTAATTAGCTTGTTTTAAGCTACTTAGGATTTAAAGGTTTGGGTGAATTTAAACGTCAACTCTGAATTGAGATCGGAAGCTGCAGTGGATTATTCCTTCTGGTTTCCTAGCTCCTGTTCAACCTAGAAGCCACTGTATTATATATTAATTGGACATTGCAAACCGATCTTTAGAGGCAGCTCCCGGCAATACATACTGAAATAGTCTAAAGAAAAACTGTGCATAAGTTACTGAGGCTAGACAACTGGCCTAGATGAACACAGTGGCATTTTACATGCTAACAGTCAGTCAGTGTGGCGCAATGGTAAAGGTGCCGGACTAGAAGGAGAGAGACCCAGATTCAAGTCCATACACAGCTATGGGAGCTCCAAAATCACTGAAGGAGGACTTGATTTAGTGCCTCATAATCTCAGGCCTCACAAACATCGCACAATATTAAACTAGGCTGCATCAACAGAGGGATAGAATCAAGATCACGTGAAGTGTTAATACCACTTTATAATGCCTTGGTAAGGCCACGCTTGGAATACTGCATTCAGTTTTGGTCACCACGATGTAAAAAGGATGTTGAGATTCCAGAAAGAGTGCAGAGAAGAGCAACAAAGATGATTAGGGGACTGGAGGCTAAAACATATGAAGAACGGTTGCTGGAATTGGGAATGTCTTGTTTAATGAAAAGAAGGACTAGGGGTGACATGATACAGAGGTGGGTTCCTCCACTGGTTCTATAGAACTGGTAGTAAACCGGTGGTGACGTCACGGAGCCGGTTCTGTCGGTGCCGGTCCATGGACGCTGCCATCTGTTTTTTGGATTTATTTTTTTTTTTGCAATTTTTTGCTGGTTTTTGCTTCTGCGCATGTGCAGAAGCCATGCGGCGTGGGAGGAAGCGAACCGGCAGCGAGGTAAGTTAGAACCCATCCCTGACATGATAACAGTGTTCCAATATCTCAGGGGATGCCACAAAGAAGTGGGGGGTCAGTCTATTCTCCAAAGCACCTGAGGGCAGGACAAGAAACAATGGATGGAAACTAATCAAGGAGAGAAGTAACTTAGAACTGAGGAGAAATTTCCTGACGGTTAGAACAATTAATCAGTGGAACAACTTGCCACCAGAAGTTGTAAATGCTCCAACACTGGAAGTTTTTAAGAAAAGATTGGATAACCATTTGTCTGAAATGGTATAGGGTTTCCTGCCTAAGCAGGGGGTTGGACTAGAAGACCTCCAAGGTCCCTTCCAACTCTGTTATTCTATTCTATTCTAAATCCTATCCTATCCTATCCTATCCTATCCTATCCTATCCTATCCTATCCTATCCTATCCTATCCTATCCTATCCTATCCAATCCAAATAATCAAAGGATTGTTTTTCTAAAGCCCAGGTTTTTTTCTCATTTTTTTAAGCCAGGAAAAAAAAATATTAGGCCAACTATTTGTATGATGGCAATGCAAGTAATCAAGCAGTTAGAGGTAGTGATTGAAGGTTTCACCATTCCAGTTACTAAATACAAATACACATACAAATATGTGTGGAGAATATCTTTTAGGAAGCAGCCCTCATACAGATCTTGCACATTTCAGGGCTAAATCAACCAAAGTCTGAAGCAAAGTTTGGGAGACCAGACCCATCCATTACAAGGACAGATTTACAAGAATGTGATCCATTCTTTCTACTGGAAACAAATGACTTTTGCGGTTTTGCCCCACTATGACAAAAAAGAGAAAGAGGCATATATGATTTGAATTTTGCATCTGCCATATATACGATTTCTTACAATTTTGCAGTTGCTGATTTCCTTTTATAGTGCAGGCAGTCCTCGACTTACAACCACAATTCAGCCCAACCTTTATGTTCCTAAGCGAAACATTCGTTAAGTGAGTTTTGCCCCATTTTTACGACTTTTCTTGCCACAGTTGTTAAGTGAATCATTGCATTGGTTAAGCTGGTAACATGGTTGTTCAGTGAATCTGGATCCCCCCCCCTTTGACTTTGCTTGTCAGAAGGACGCAAAAGCTGACCACATGACCCTGGGATACTGCAACCGTCATAAATATGAACCAGTTGCCAAGCGTCTGAATTTTGATCACGTGAACCACGGGGATGCTGCAACGGTCGTAAGTATGAAAAACGGTCATAAATCACTTTTTCAGTGCTGTTGTAACTTCACATGGTCACTAAATGAACTGTTGTAAGTCAAGGACTACCTGTAATGGCCTTTCTAATTTCTGTTATAAAACCAAGATATGAGTCCTTTAATCTCTGTCTAGAACAGGGGTCCCCAAACTTGGCAACTTTAAGACTTGTGGACTTCAACTCCCAGAATTCTCCAGCCAGCATAGCTGGCTGGAGAATTCTACGAGTTGAAGTCCACAAGTCTTAAAAGTTGCCAAGTTTGAAGACCTCTGGTCTAGGTTATACCGTATTAACAGAATTTTTCAAGTCTGAAAGTATACCTTCCCTCCTTTCCATCCAATTTGTATGCCACTTAATTCCCAGTAACCCTGGTTTAGATGAAGCCTAATGGCATGAATTCAATGATGGCAGACAAGGAAGTCTTTCGTGGCACCCTAGCAAAGCCTGGATGTCTGGCAACATTTAAGTCGCATCTAAAAGGTAATGAGCACTGGAGGCAAAGCAATTCTACTTGGCAGTTTAGAAAACTTTCTGACACTGGGCACAGCGACTAGCCAGATCCAAGTAACCTAAGTGACAATATTTTAGGAGTGCTCACAATTACAAATGCAACATTGACATTCAAAAACAGGTAAAGAGAAACTTTCCGAAGTGTACTAAGTTTGGAAATAATGTGAGAAATAAACAGTAATTTTTGTATGTGGATTGTATCGTTGACATATATTTTTTTTCCTGTCTAAAAACACTAAATATTTTATCTCCGGAGACTTTTCAAGCTTGGGAGTAGGGCAAAAAACTTTGGAAAGAACATGCAGGTGAAGGATAAAAGCTTTCCCGGCAAACTCCTCTCACTTATAAAACTATCCCTAATGGCAAGATATTGAATGACAAGTATGAATGCAGTCCAGCGTATAATGAAGTATGTAGTTAGTAAACCTATGGAAAATGATAAGACTTAACTGTGCGTTATAGTTTGCCTTTTAGACCCAAATAGAACAGATGAGAAATAATCCCCCTGTTTTGCAAATGCTGTCGAATTTCAAGTATCTTCATTTCTCATAATTTATTTATTTTATTTATTTATTTTATTTGTCAAGCGTATATATATCTTACCACAGGGTAATTCTAGGCATTTACAATATTAAAAAGATAACATTTTACAAAACGTATACACAATATGAACTAAATAATGTCAAAAGTAAAATAATCAANGTAATGTATTCCAGGCATTGACCACTCTGTTGCTGAAGTCGAATTTTTTGCAATCAAGTTTGGAGCGGTTTACATTAAGTTTGTATCTATTGTGAGCTCGTGTATTGTTTCGGTTGAAGCTGAAGTAGTCATTGACAGGTAGGACATTGTAGAATATAATTTTGTGTGCTACACTTAGGTCAGATCGAAGGCGGCGTAGTTCTAAGTTTTCTAGGCCTAAAATTTCAAGTCTGGATGCATAAGGTATTCTGTTGCGAATGGAGGAGTGTAGTACTCGTCTCGTGAAATATCTCTGGACATTCTCAATTGTATTAATGTCCGATATGTAGTGTGGGTTCCAGACAGATGAGCTGTACTCGAGAATTCGTCTAGCAAATGTTGAACCAGCGATGTTATCCATTTTGGTCTGGAGAAACGTGGAGATCTGGACTTCAGACAGAATTTGTTAGGATTTCAGAGTTAATAAGGTTTCTATGGATCTTGATGATGTTCCATAGCTATGGAACATTAGCAGCAGAGTAATTTGAGAGATTTTACACAGGCTATATACAATAAATTTATATAAATGTAAACGTATCAGTAACTGGTCATAGATGAATATTCTATTGTCAAAACACTCCCAAGTAAATCCTTTTTTTTTTTTTTTTTTGCTCAGTACAAAATCAGAAAATAAGTGATACTGGATTTACTTAGCTTGTACAATTCAAAGTGAACTGGTTCAAAACCTAACCCTATCTGGGAAATCACTCTCTTAAAAATTGGGTTTTCTAAGTAATTTGTTCCAATTTCACTGATATTCCTAATTTGGTTTATGGTATATGATTTCTTCATTCTTTTCTTGTTCTGCAGAAAAAAAAAACCCACCACAAAAACCTGTAATGGAAACTCAGACTAACTAGTACAAACAGTACCTCTTCTGGATGCTAAAAATGATAACTATATAAAGAGAGAAGTAAATATTCTGGAAGGAATAAATTTAAATCTATTTCAGTGCTGACCTGTTCCATTACAACACTGCTGAAAATTTGTGTCGAAGTGTAGTCTCTTCCTCCAGGATGTGACGTATTTCCTTTCCATCACCGACTGATTTAGAAACAAAACTTTCTACATTTAGCCACAGAGAATTTTAGCTTCTCTTTTTTCCCCCTTTGCAGCAAATGAAAGAGTGAAAGAGAGCTGGGCTGGCCAATGACTACAACCTTTGCTCCCTCTCTCTGATTTTAGTGTAAATTAAGTAACTAAACCCACAATTAATATTTTCCACACAATGCAATTCTTGCAAACACTGAAGTGAGAGTTTGTGGTTATGATCAAGTCAATGTTTCTACTATGTAACATATATTAATAAAATCCATATGCAGTATGTAAAGCGAAGCATTAATGATAATTGGAAAATTAATGAAGAACAGGTTTATCAAGGACTACTATTCCTGAAGACTCAGTGTTACCTCCAAGTCAGCATGTTTCCTAGTACCAGTTACAAGAGGACAGCAACAACTACAACAAAAAAAGGAATGTCTTCATCTCCTGATTTTGAATACCTCAGAGACATCTTGTTGGCTGCTGTGAGAAACAAAACGACTGTTTTTGAAAACTGAAGACATTCTACAACAGCAAAGCTGGCTGGGGAATTCTGGGAGTTGAAGTCCGCCAGGTTTAAAGTTGCCAAGGTTGGAGACCCCTGTTCTACAACATTTTGTGGTGGGTCCAAATTTCTGAGCATATTACAAGTGGTCTTTGACTTACAACTGTTTGTTTAGTGAGTATTCAAAGTTACGGCATTGAAAAAAAGTGACTTACAACTGGTCCTCACACTTACAACTGCTACAGCAGCCCCACAGTCACGTGATCAAAATTCAGGCACTTGGCCACAAGTGTGTATTTACAATGGTTGCCGTATTTCATGGCTGCATTTGTGATTGCCATTTGCAACCAGCCAGCTTCCAACAAGAAAAGTCAAAGGGGGAAACCAGATTCGCTTAACAACAGCATGATTCACTTAACAACTGCCTTGCTTAGCAGAGGTAATTCTGGTTCCAATTCTGGTTGTAATTTGAGGGCTACCTGCGTTATCAATCTGGGTTAAATTGGTCACGGTGGGGGGGGAGGAAAATGGAGGATGATCACTGTTCTTCGAAACCACAATTCAGCTGAGGTTCTCCTCTTAAGATAGAGCTTAAAAAACAGTTTTGACCAAGGATACATTCAATGATGCTTCAAAATGAAATGGTCTACTATGACTTGGCTAGTGAAGAGAAGGACCAGGGGAGACATGATAGCAGTGTTCCAATATTTGAGGGGCTGCCACAGAGAGGAGGGGGGTCAACCTATTCTCCAAAGCACTTGAAGGCCAGACAAGGAACAATGGATGGAAACTGATCAAGGAGAAATTCAACCTAGAAATAAGGAGGAATTTTGTGACAGTGAGAACAATCAACCAATGGAACAGTTTGCCTTCAGAAGTTGTGGGAGCTTCATCACTGGAGAAGAGACTGAGCTCCCATTTGTCAGAAATGGTGTAGGGTCTCCTGCTTGGGCGGGGGGGGTGTTGGACTAGATGACCTACAAGATCCCTTCCAACTCTGTTAATCTGTTAGACTCCCATTTGGTCTATGCTTTGTCATTAACATGTGGTCTTACCATAACCCTCTAAGTTGCAATTATTTCTGTTCTGATTGTGAGCAAAGAGGAAGGCGGGAGATAGCTCCTGAAGATCCAAGTCATTTGATTTCTTCTCCTTTAACTTCAAGAGGAGAGATGATTCTTAGTAACATCAGACTGTCTTCCTTCTCAGCCTACCAGTCTTGTCTTTCTAATTGTCAAGGAAGCTCGGGAATTCTTTGGATATTGCCTTATTCGCCTCTATTTGACTTCCAGTGGAAGAGTCTTTGCTTGTTAACAGCATTTCATGGAACACAACCCATGGCTCTGGGGTTATGAAGAACTGCTGGTATATAATCCTATACTTTATTGTCATGACTCTCTTAGCTGGCCTTTATGTTTTGTGACTAGTATTTGTGGTCCGGAAAATCCAGACAAAGGTTGCATAGACTATTTTCTTGAATGGGACAAGGCAGTGTTCAAGGACATAGGTAAAATGGGGGTATTTAGACCAATCTGGAGTTGCTGCAAAAAACGAATGGAAAATATCTCAAAGCTTTTATCAAGCTGCTGCGCACTTTTAAGGTCACCTATTTGTGCTGCTTACTTGTTCAATTTTATGTAGCTAACAAAAACAACAATAAAGTTCTTTTTTAACTGCTATAGGTTTCCACTATAGGTTTCCACTATCTTGTAATGTCATCTAGCCATTGTTGAGACGAAGACGTCAATTCTTATTATGACTGGATCATTCTACAAGTTCCTATATGTAGGTCAAGAGTGAGGATTCTTCTAACATGTCCATCCATACAAAACAATGCGGGCATGAAAAGTTGCCAAACCTTATCCTATTTTGGTTGTGTCTGTTTTGAGTCACCATCAAATGACATCTTCTCGTGAGAGCAACACTCCTTGTAAGATCTTTGTTTTTTTTTTTCTTCTGAGTTTGCTGCCACACCCTCTCAACTTATAAAACCCAACGGAGAAAACATCCACCAAGCAGGAACGAAGAGAGTCTGAATTTGGGATTCTATCTGGATTTCTCTGATTTGTCTGCTTCTCCATTCAACCCCATGTGGATATCTCTCCACCCTCAGCAAAAGTGCACTGTCCTCCTCAGGGGTGGGTTCTGGCTTACCTCGCTGCCGGTTCGCTTCCTCACGTGCCGCACATGCGCAGTGCTAAAAACCCAGCTTCTGTACATGCGCAGAAGCAAAAAACAAGATGGCACCTACGGCACTGCCGAGAGAGCCAGTTCAGGGGCGTGTCCACCCGGCCATCACTGCCGGTTCAGCAAGCGGGGGGAAATTCCCGCTACCAGTTCTATAGAACCAGTCCAAACCAGCAGGAACCCACCTCTGGTCCTCCTCTATGTGTTGAAAGCCTGGACAGAAGTGGTCAAATTAGAAGGTATCAAAGTTAAGGGGGTAGGAGATATCAGGTATGAAAGGAACTCAGGAAATGTCAGTAGCAATTGAGAGAGCAAGGGCTGAAACAATGGCTATCATAGAAGTGGCTTGCATGGTCATAGGAAGGGAACAGTTTGCATCTTCCAAAATGTACCTCTGATCTCACATAAAACCTCCAAGATAATGACCGACACAACATTACAGATGTACTTCTTAAAGCTTGCAGTGAGATAGCACTGTCTTTCCTCATTATTAAAACTGGTGCATCTAAAGATGCCTTATGATGTTTCACTCATGGGCTGAAATGAGATGAACACAATGTTGAGTGACCAAAAGGAAGGACTGTCAATAGCTGGTTACAGTTGTAAACAATGTCAACCCTCCCTTCCTTGATTTTATCAGACAGGATTGGCTTTACTTTCCACCACAATTTCTCAATCCTGTCATTGTCAAATCACCTTGCTACAACGGCATAGTATATATTCAAAATCAAAATAGGATGTGACTACAGATCTCTGTTTTAGCTCAATAAGTCATATGACATGCTACTACACAAAACCTCCCACTCTTATGCAAGCTTTACTAGTAAACTCACTCAGGCTTGAAAACTACACGATGAATCAAAGGGCTAATTGTCTAAATTTTAATTCAGAACATTTTAGTTCTCATAGGATAAATAAAATAGAAGAAATAATGCATAATATAAATAGCAAGGATAAACAAGTGGAAAATTTGATGTGCTGCATGACTGAAACATCTACTACTTAGGGGGCAGCCTTTGGACATGAACTTGGAGGTCCAGAAGGTCCAGAATATGCTAGCAGTCTAGCATTGGAAGCCAACACCATTATTAAATTCACTGCACCAGTAGGCTTTCAGATCAAATGCTGGTGCTGGTAATGGAAAATACAAAGCTCCATTGTAGGAGAAGAAGTGGCAGAACCTGGGGTGAAATCCAGCAGGTTCTGACAGGTTCTGGAGAACCGGTAGCAGAAATTTTGAGTAGTCCGGAGAACCGGTAGCGGAAATTTTGCGTAGTTCGGAGAACTGGCAAATACCACCTCTGGCTGGCCCCAGAGTGGGGTGGGAATGGAGATTTTGCAATATCCTTCCCCCAGGACAGGGGTGGGTTCCACTTACCTTCCCCACCGGTTCGCATCGCGATGTTTTGCACGCGCGTGCTCCCTCTGCTCGCGTGCGCGCGCGTTCCCTCGGGCAATTTGGCTTCCGCACATGCTCAGTAGCTTCAATCAGCCCGAAACACAGCTGAGGAGCTGATCAGCTGTGCTTCGGGCGAAGAACAAAAAATTCCCCCCCAACTTTTTCTCCCCCCCCAAAAAAAGATGGCGGCGCCCACGGTCCGGCACCGACCAAACCGGATCCATGACATCACCAGCGGGTCACTAACAGTTCGGGCGATCCAGTCCGAACTGGGAGGAACCCACCCCTGCCCCAGGAGTGGGGTGGGAATAGAGATTTTGCAACATCCTTCCCCTGCCACGCCCACCAAGCCACGCCCACCAAGCCATGCCATGCCTACCAAGCCATGCCCACAGAACCGGTAGTAAAAAAATTGGATTTCACCCCTGGGTTAGGGATAGCTGGATCAGGTAGCAGGTTTTTCTGACGAGACCCCCTACTCTTTCTGCTCATTGCCCCCAGAAGTACATGCAGACCCTCCCCCTCAGCACCTCCTGGTATTTTGTAAAGCCATCAGAACAATCCTGCTCACCTGAGCTTTTAACCCATGTTGATTGTTTAGCAGCAACCATGTTGGAGTAGTCATTAATTTAATGCCTGTTTATGTTTACTCTGCTGCATATCACTACTTAATACCTGCAGATTGGGATGGCTGGCAAACACTGTAAAATAAATGCATAAAACCTAATTTATTTATGGATAATATTAAAGTTGTTCTTATGCTTGCCCCGTGCGCAAATGGCAACTCCAGGCAGCTAACATAGGATTTCAAACACAGCCGATGAAGATAAACATCTCAGGAAAAGAGAAAATGAAGACTTGCCGATGACAACACATCAGAGGTTTACCTAAGAGTAAGCCTAATTGAATTAAATGAGGTTTCTCCCAAGCCAGGAACCGTAAAGTTGCAACCCCAAAATTGCAAAAAAGCCACGAACGGAATTATACATTAACGAAAGAGTCTGATACTGTCTTTTGCAAACATGGCTTGTGATGAAAACCCAAGATTTGTTCTTTGAAGATTAATGACACTTGCCAAATCTGAACTTGGCATGGACATTTAGTTCTTCTCTACATTTTCTCAAGGAATACTTTAATTGCTTGATGCCTTCTGGTGGACTTCAGATACCACAACACTGCCCTCTCCCGTCCCCACTTCTGGTCTTTCTGGGTGAGGCCATACCAAAATGTGAGTCAAAACTCTGAATATAATTTGAGAATTCTAGTATTTCTACATAAAACTCTGCCACCCAACTAGACTTTCAATTTGAACTCAACTGATAGTTCAGGCCTAGCTATAAAATAAACACCAGTGTGGTTTCCTTACCATTTCCCCCTCTTATATTTCAATTAAAAGGGGGGAAAAAAGGAGGGGGAAAAACTATGGCGACAATTTCCTAGAGAGGTAAACATCCGACTCTTTGCTCCTTTTCTCCTGAAAGTAAACATGCTCACCACAAGGAATTACAGACAGAGAGGAAAGGATGACTACAATCTGATGATGGGATGTCAACAAAGTGTGACCTTTCATTTCTACTGGCTCCTTGGCCTTAATCTGAAACACCAATTACACCCTGGGCAAATGATAAATATAAAAAAAGGAGAGAACCCACGTTAGCCGACTCCCATGACATGCTAAATTGTCACTTCCTCTTGCTTCTAATTTTAACTCAAACAGTTAGAGTTGTGCGTTTTGGACCTTCTTCCTCTTTGCTTGTGGTAAGTTACACCCCTAACACAAGCTTCCTCTCTATTTCAAACTTTTCTTCTTCTGCCTCACGGAGAAGAATATAATTGGCTCTTAGGAAGCTTACCTCACACTGGAAATGGAACCGTGATAGACATTCATGTGATTTATGAATAGAATGGGTCAAGAATACATGAAACTGGTTTACAGCTTTGTTCCTTTTTCTCATAAGGCACCTTCAAATTTTGGTGATAAGACAGATTTCACTGGAACCTAAGGATGATTGGATATCAGTTGTTCTCATTAAATGAACCAAGATCTTTCCACACTGGAAATTATTTCTCCCAAGTAGTAACATTCTAAGATGTATCTGAATACAAATGGGTTGTTTGAGAAGGAATCATGTGGTGGGTCCACAAATGCAATAGCTGCTTTTTATATAAAAAAATTTACATAAAAATATTTACATAAAAAGGCAGAAATCATATTTAGCCTTCCTCCCTCCCTTAGTAACATTCTGGAGAAAGAAACTGCTGCTTTGCAGCATGCACAATTCCTTTTAAAGGAAAGCAAATGTGCTAATCTCATTGTCCAATAACAGGTTGGGAGAGTAAGAATGAAAAAAATAAAACAATACCCACATGTGTGTGGCAGGAGGTGGGACAACAGGAGTGATGGTGAAGTATCTAGTGGTGTTGAGTGCAGGCACAAAGCATTTTGCCGACGGGTGTCTTCAAACTGTGACAATGTCATTGACCAGGAAGCATATCAATGTGAAAAATAAAGTCAATTTTGGAAGCTTCTATAATCAAAATACAGTAATTTGATTATTTCAAGTTGGAAATTATATAGAATAACTTATTTCAACCAAGCACTGCAACAGAGTAAATGAGAGTATTAAATGTTTGAAGGAACTAGGTATGTCTAGTCTAATGAAGAGAAGGCTTAGGAGAGGCATGATAACTCTCTTCCAGGACTTGAGGGGTATCCCAGAAAAGTGGGGGTTGACCTACTCTTCAAAGCACCTGACCCAAGACAAAAAGTAATGGCCTAAGATTAAGGAGAACAATTAATCAGTGGAAAGGCTTACCTCCAGAAATTGTGGGTGCTCCACCACTGGAGGTCTTTAAGAAGAGATTGGACAGCCATTTGTCTGATATAGGGTCTCCTGCTTGAGCAGGGGGCTGGATTAGAAGACCTCCAATGTCCCTTACAATCCTATTGTTCTATGCTCTATTTTTAAATTATTTCTAATCTGCCCATTTCCAACTTTGCAGTTGTCTGTTGTTGATTTATCCATTTGTGTTGCATTGCTACCCTGAAGGGTCTGTCGAATCATATACGGGGACAGTAGTTCCTCAAAGAAAAAATATTGATACCAGAAAAAAAAAAAATTACAATATAATATGAAGCTTATGTCCAATTTCAGTGAGATTCCATTTCCCAACTGTGCAATAAAAAAGCTTGAGAAAGCAGTGATGAAATGCTCTTTTTAATTGAATGCTGCAATAAATGGCAGATATTAATTCAAGGATGAAACATGGATGTGTACTTGCAAAGAATATGTAGCCTGGGAAGGGAAATCATGAATGGAAGTGCCATAGAAGAGTATAAGAAGGTAATTTGATGTCAATTAAATAGCTAAAACAAAAGGCTGGAACATGTGTAGTTGTTGCTCATGAGTAGGCTATGCACCTTTCAATAGTAAAAAAATCCTTGGGGAGAATATTCTTATATATACACCGTATTTTTCAGACTATAAGACGCACTTTTTTGTCTCCCAAAAGGGGGTGAAAATGTCTGTGCGTCTTATGGACCGAATATTGCCAAAACCGCGCCCACCCGGTGGCCATTTTTTGGCCTCCACACGCCCCGTTTTCGGGCCTTTTTTGGCCTTTTTCAGGCCTTTTTTTCAGCCCATTTTTGGGGCTTTTTTCAGCCCATTTTCGAGGCTTTTTTTGGCCCGTTTTTGAGGCTTTTTTCAGCCTGTTTTTCAGGCTTTTTTCTGCCCATTTTTGAGGCTTTTTTCGGCCTGCTTTTCAGGCTTTTTTCTGCCCGTTTTTGAGGCTTTTTTCTGCCCATTTTTAAGGCTTTTTTCTGCCCGTTTTTGAGGCTTGAAGCCTCAAAAACGGGCCGAAAAAAGCCAAAAAAAAAATGGGCAGAAAAAAGCCTCAAAAACAGGCAGAAAAAGGCTGGAAAAGGGCCAAAAATGGGGTGCGCAGAGGCCAAAACCTTTTTGTTGTTGTTTTCCTCTTCTAAACTTAAGTGCGTCTTATAGTCAGGTGCGTCTTATAGTCCGAAAAATACAGTATATATTTAATCATAGTTGGATAGTATTTTAACAGAAGACACATTCGGCAGAAATCTGAGCTGGTAAGGGGCCATGTTTCAGTGTTTAAGGAATGATTATAGGTTGGTGGCTATATTGTCACTTTGCTTCCAAGCTAATATGAGAATACATACATATTTAACTTTAAGGCCATACAAGTTCTGCAGTGAATGTCTTACATTTTCTGTGATATACGTGGTGGAATGCTAGGGACGACTATGTCATTGTACTAATGCCAGTTGAAAAACATAATGAATCCTAAAATAAAATCATAGCCAGCCCTATAAAGCCTATTGATCATGCAAAAATCCAGCCCATGTTTGTTGAATGAAGAGAAAGATTCACTTTGATTGGGAGCGTTCTTCTGCTCTATAGGGAAGAAATCAAGCTAAATCATTGAGAGCAATGGTGGTTGTACTCTTGGTGCTTCTACCGGTATTGCTAGTCATGGTAATCCTTAGTGATAAACTGGGTTGAAGCCACAGGTGTTCCAAGATGAAACCGATCCACAAAGTTGTTTATGTCCCAGGAACCTGGAAAGGAAAGAGAAAGATCTAAAAACCTTGCTCTTGGAAGTGATATGGCCCGTGATACAGTCACTCAATGGGAAATTAGGCAAACCTTTCCCATGTGCTGTAAAAATTGCTGGTAAAATTTTTTCCATGTATGGAGCTTGGTTGAAAAAAAATGTACACTGGAAAGGAGGCAAACCAACTGTATGGAGATATAACTGAGATGACCTTTTGGCATCTTCTAACCACAACTTTTATCTCTAAAATCAGAATCTTGTGCTCCTATGCTGAACGATTTTGAAGTTTTCAAATCACTGGGTCTTTTTGAAAGGTAGTATCTGTCCCAAATGTGTTTCTTAGACACCAAGCTCTAATACTCTAGGATACTGAATCCACAGCAGGGGGGGGGGGAAACACTTACATGAACACAATTTTCTGATGGCAAAGTACCTTTACTTTCCTGCCAAGGATAACCAGAAAAAAAGGTGCATGTTTAACAGGGCAAAATATTCTGGAATGCTCTCTGTTACAACCAAGAAGGCTTTGTTGATTTGTGGCCATTAATTGCATTTTCACTCTAGATAGGTGTGTAGTATGTTTCAACATACGTATCCTTGGACTGTGCATGCTAGTTTTTCTGGTCTGACGCTATAAAATGTTTCACATTTTGGCCTATGCCTTGGTTACATCAGGCCCAACAGAATTAGGAAGAGGAAAGCAAACTAATTCCCACTGGATTATTTAAATGTTGGCCTTTAACTTCAGTTGTCGCTCACTCGGCTTTTAGGATGTGAGATGATGTGTGGTTCTATGAATGAGACATTATGTGCCACTAAGTCACTATTGACTCCAAGCGACAAGATATATTTTTCCCGTGACAAATGAAGGAGATATATGAAAAAGAATTCTCAGCATTCTTGTCTGATTATTTTTCAAGGATACCTGTATACTGCATATGTATCTAGGGATTTTTACAATACACCATATCTATAGAGTGTTCATAGTCATCGGGAATCGGGTGGCATAAAAATTTAACAAATTATTGTTCATTTGCACAGGCAGATGGTCAGACTGGGTTTGGCATTTTTATCCACCTATCCAGTCCCTTCCAAAGATCTGGGGCACGCAGATGTTGCTTCCTGATGGTGTTGAAGGTATTGTCGCAGGATGTAAACTGTTCTGAGTAAGGCTGCCTTTTGCAATTGACTGATGGTGATGTATTTGTTATGTTCTAACTGTTTAAACTATGTTGCATGGTTCCAACCAGGTCCAGCGTTTGAGCGGGAAAAAGCTCAAACGCTATTGGCTGGTCTGTCTGACAGCTCCCTATAAAAGGGCAAGCTGTCAGACTGCTCTTTGCTGGTTACTGATACAAGAGCTGAAATAAAGAACTGCTTGGAAGTCTGTCTCCTGTCATCTCTACCCACAATCTAACAGTGGCGACGAGGGCTTGGGCCAGGAGAACTGTGACTAGCTTCTTCAGCACTTTCAACCAGCCAGGCAGACATCTTCCTGCCTCCTTCTGCCGCTATGTCCACCTTCCACCCGCCGGCGCCTTTCGACCCGACCAGGGAGAAATGGGACTCCTACATGCGGCGATTCGACTGCTTCCTGGAAGCAAACGATATGCTGGGTCTGACCGACAACCGCAAAAGAGCTGT
>QLTV01003411.1:345953-383249 GCA_003457575.1 Thermophis baileyi
ATGATGATTATTATTATTATTATTATTCGCATGTTATTCTAATTTAATTATCTATAAACTAACTTGATAATGTTTTGCTTAAAGCATGAATAAAAACAGATTCAACTGGCCATTGTTTGAACCAAGGATAATAAACTCCTCGGAGATGCCTGCTTGCTAATACCAACATGGCAAATGAGAACTTCTCAGCTCCCTGAAAATGAAAGTGGAATAAATATCAATTCAAAGCCATCAAAATGCAAGGATCTATCCAATATTACAAGATATTTAATTTTATCCTATTTTAAGTCCCATGACTTAAAATGTGACTTCTGAAGAAAAGTTTCTCGTAGATTTCCCTAGTCCATTTCAAGCAGTTCAGGAAATCCCTGCAGATTCATAGCGCTGTGTTGATGGAAAGAATAAGAAACTTCTTTCTGCAACCATCAATTTCATGTGATTAAATTCTTATGCTCACTGTTTCTTATTGCTCCAAAGCCTATTTGTTGACGATTAGCATCTCCTTTTGATAGCTCTTCTCTACGTCGGAATCTAAACATACATCCTTACATACAGAGGTGGGTTGCTCCCGGTTCGGACCGGTTCTTTAGAACCGGTAGCGGGAATTCTCCGCTGTTTGCTGAACCGGGAGCGATCGCCGGTTGGCCACGCCCACGAACTGGCACTCTCGGTGGCGGCGTAGTTGCCGCCATTTTGATTTGGCTTCTGCGCATGCACAGCTGTTTTTTGCTTCTGCGCATGCGCAGAAGCTGGGTTTTCGGCACTGCGCATGTGTGCCTGCACCCATGCTGCGTGGGAGGAAGTGAACCGGTGGCGAGGTAAGTTAGAACCCACTCCTGCTTACATACAGTACATTTCATCACAGTTCTAAAACTCAGTTGAGCCCACACATCCATGTGACCCCACAGCAATATTTTTCTGCTAGATTTCAAACTGCTGGTTTTTTTTGACTGGCTATGAGAAAAAAAGGACAAACATAAATTTTTAAAAGTAAGACTTGCTGCAAACTTTGAATGCTGTGGAGAGGAAAACTGAATTTACAGCCCCTAAGAAACAAGAATTGAATGAGTTTCATGTCTCTTAACCTGTACAGGAAATCTTTGCTGCTACACGCTGTGAAGAATTTATACCTTGGTGGCAGCATGAATATATATGCGTGTGTCCACATGTGTTTCTAAGTCAAAAGTAAATGGAACAGAAGCACTAACAAGTGGCATCTTCTTTCCAGTCCAGGTCTGATACGACAGACACAAGAGCTACTCTTCCAACTTCTACAGAGAATTATACTGTACTTTCTGATTTTGACATGCTAGCCATTCATAACAAGACACAGATATATTACAGGTTTTGGTTGTTTTTTTTACTGAGGTTATGTTTTCATTCTGACTATATACTGCATCTTTGGCTGTTCATGAAAATGTAAGCAGAGCCAGAAGAATCACACCTAAGTATATTTAGGGTAACAGTTTTCCTAAACTTGCTGTCCTCTCATTCTTCTTGGGAGTTCTGGAAGTTGTAATTTGACCAGTAAGGCTGTAACACGGAATTTTATTTCACATAATTTCTGGATAAAAGCAATGTCCTCTTTTTGCAATTGTTTTCCAGCGTGCCCTGCTTCTTAACTTGGAGATAATGTATGGCCATTAGAACCTGTGACCATTTACAGATTTATCTTTCACTAATCTGTCTAATCCAGGACTGGCATAAAATGTTTTTACTACTTGAAGCAAATGGCAAAGCAATAACAGCTCCTATTTCTCATACAGAAGACCTGAAGTTGAATGTGAAAAGCAAATGTTTGCGTCCTTAAGAAGCATAATTTGAAGTATGCCAACAATATTTCATGTTCGTGATTTCTACTGGGGATATAATGTAATTCTGGTATTTACTGGTTGCAAGAGACTTCTCTGATGAAAGTACTCTATCCATTGTGGAGCAAACTAGATTCCTTGTTGATCAAAAACAGTGTTTGACCCAAGAAGCTACAGCTGTGAGCAGTTCTGATACATTCTGTACTAATGGATGGGGAATGTTGTGTCAAGACAATGAATGAGGCTTGGGAAACCGCAACAGGTCACTGTTTTGTGTTTGAAGCTGTGTTGGGATTCAAATTTTTTTTACTACCGGTTCTGTGGGCGTGGCTTAGTGGGTGTGGCGTGGCCTGGTGGGAAGGGGAAGGATACTGCAAAATCTCCATTCCCTCCCCACTCCAGGGGAAGGATACTGCAAAATCTCCATTCCCTCCCCACTGCTGGGGGAAGGATACTGCAAAATCTCCATTCCCTCCCCACTCCAGGGGAAGGATACTGTAAAATCCCCATTCCCTCCCCACTCCCTGTAAAATCTCCATTCCCTCCCCACTGCTGGGGGAAGGATACTGTAAAATCCCCATTCCCTCCCCACTCCAGGGGAAGGTAACTGCAAAATCCCCATTTCCTCCCGATCAGCTGGGACTCGGGAGGCAGAGAATAGATGGGGGCGGGGCCAGTCAGAGTTGGTATTTACCAGTTCTCCGAACTACTCAAAATTTCCGCTACCG
Source organism: Thermophis baileyi (assembly GCA_003457575.1). Lineage (NCBI taxonomy): Eukaryota > Metazoa > Chordata > Lepidosauria > Squamata > Dipsadidae > Thermophis > Thermophis baileyi. The sequence continues at coordinate 348,493 of QLTV01003411.1, forward strand.
GTTCTCCAGAACTGGTCAGAACCTGCTGAAACCCACCTCTGTTTTGAAGCTATGCTCTTAGTGGAGGGGGTTCTTGATTTGCCCTATTTTCCAACTTTTAGTAGTGTGCTTTATTTATTTATTTCAATTTATTATGACCGCCCACTCCAATAGACCCTGGATGGTTTATAGTATAGTATTGAAACATACAATTAAAATAGTTAAAAACAAATGTGACAGTCCACATTAAAAACAGCTATAGCCATGAAAACTATGACAGGGGCTCCACAGACACACTAATCCCAGGCCTGCTGGCCTAATTAAGGAAATGTTGAATTGCCATCAGCACATCACAGTATTGAGATTCTGAAAAGCAATAGAGATTTGCCATTATGGCGAAGAGATTAACACTGAAATATTAGTTATGTCTTTCTTTTATTTGGGGGGGGGAGGGGAGGGGAGGGGAAGGAGGCATGTTTTGATATGGATCCAAGTGGGCAACATTAGCAGACACAGGTTGGCTGACAAGTCTCTGTCCTCAATGAATAGCCAAAAAGAACAAGCATTGATTGGCTGTCAGTTAATTGTGAGCTCTAGACTTGAACACCGAAATGTTTCCATCCTCTATTTAGTGTCCTAAATAGAACTGAAAACAGTCAAAACATCCTTGCTCAATCTCAGAAGAATTTCACAGGATTTCTTTTGCTACAGAAGTAATAAATAAGGAGTAATTTGATTCAGCACTAGGGTTTAAACATAAGAGGTCCATTAACTACCGTATTTTTCAGAGTATAAGACGCACCTTTCCCCCCCCTAAAAGAGGCTGAAAATTTGGGTGCGTCTTATACTCCGAATGTAGCTTTTACTAAGCTTTGCTAGCTAAGCATCTTCTCTTTGTCTGCTTTTTTCATTGCTGCTCCCTCTGACAATCAGCTGAGCCTTTTTTCAGCCCTAACAAGGTGCTAACGAAAGGTTTTTTCCAGCCCTAAATCTTTGCAGCCTTTTTTCCTTTTTTTCATTGCTACTTGCTCTGAAGAAGGTTTTTTCCAGCCCTAACCAGGGGATAAAATAATGTGCTGAAGCTGACCAGACTAAGGACGCTAGCCAGATGAATACCTGGTAGGCAGATTTTTTTCCCTATTTTCCTCCCCCAAAACTAAGGTGCGTCTTATACTCCGATGTGTCTTATACTCTGAAAAATACGGTAATAACACACAGGATTCTTCCTACCAAAAGCCTATATCTATCTCATGAATCTGATGCAAAACAAATTTAATTCTACATTTTCTACATAAAATGGCTCATACTGGAGATTTTCTCTCCTCACTCCCCCAACACCCATTTCCATATGGTTTCTGTTTAATATAATCTATAGCTGAAGAAGTTTACAAAGTTTACTGTGGTATTCTATAACTTCTTGGTTAGTCCTCTTGAAGGTCAGCGGTGGGTTGCTCCCGGTTCGGCCCGGTTCAGCCAACCAGTAGTGGCGGCGGCAGGAGGCTCCGCCCATCCGCCGGGACGCTTCTGCGCATGCACAGAAGCGTCACGCGCGCGCGCGAGCGAACCAGTAGCGACGGGATTTACAACCCACTACTGTTGAAGGTGTTACCTTACCTAAGACACTATGTGCTAGAAATTAGTGGCATGGTTCCTCCACCCTCTGGCTGTTTCTGCTTCTCTACTAAAGGCTAGACGGAGTCTGCTAGGAACTTTTCCCAGGCTTCCTAAGCCAGCCTGCTGTCCCAGTCCTGGGGACAATGGGACAGAAACTGCCATCAAAGCAAGGTAAGTATTCTGGGAATGAAAGGGATTTGATGCAACCATGACACAGGATTAAGATGGTAATGGAGGATCAGTTTGGTAGGAACTGTTGGATTGCTAGGGCCCCACCTGGACTTGCCTATGTTGCCTGTGTAATGCTGCAATTGTCATTTAGCTGGGAAGGCTATCTGTTTTATCTAAATTCAAATCTGAGTGTTTAATATACATCACAAAATGACCCTGCAGCTCTTGCAAAAGGATTAGCAAACTGCAGTTGCTTCATCAGCTGCCTCCAAGGCAATAGATCCATTAGAGAACAAGGGGTGATGTAGTTGACTTAAAGGAAGAACGAGCGGAAGAGCAAGCTGCTACATGCTTACAGGCTTGGGAGTCAATAATCTTCAAGAGCGAAGAAGCTGAAGAAGTTTAACAGCGAAGAAGCTGAAGTTTCACTACTGCACAGTCAACCCTGAAGTGAGCCTGGCTGAAGCCATCTTGGAGGCCTCAGGGTTGCCACACAACGGTGGCAGGGGGAAAATAGTTAGATGGGGTTTTGTAGCCAAAACAATAAAGTTTTCCTGTGAGAACCAAGGACATTCTTGCAGGTGGCTGGCCAGGGGAGGAGCAACCGGCCAGCACCTGGATTGGACAGCGTGACCAGTGACTTGGGAGGAAAGGGAAAACCTCAGAGTCGGCTTTCACTAGTTTGTGCCAATATGATGTATCCATTAAACTGTTCTTTGAAGAACTCGGGTGCCTTGGAGTTTGTTTTCTATGGGTGCATTACTTGGAATGCTGACACCTTCATGCTTACAGGCTTGGGAGCCAATAATCTTCAAGAGCGAAGAAGCTGATGTTTCACTACTGTACAGTAGAGAGAAGCCCCTGCTCTAGAACAGGCCGTGCTGCCTGACCTCGGTATACATACAGTGACATCTGAATAAACCATAGGGAAGTGCAATCATGGAACTTGAGAGGCTGCTTTGATTGGGAGAGTACAAGTTGTGCAATGCCAGGTCATTCATGTTTTTCCTCCAAGGGACTTGCCATTTCTTTTGGAGGAAGCAAATCCGACTTAGAACGATAATTTATTTTGTAACTGGTTTGCAAAGTTCTAGGTACAGCCTATGCAGAAAGTCTGTTTGCACAAGATGCTCAATCAGGTTAGTTAAACAGCTTCTAATGCGTTTGTACAATATGCTAGCATGGTTAGTTTTAACCTTGCTTAGGAGTTCGTTTGTTCTGCACCAACTCAATCCTGTTGATTAATTTATGATTAACGCAGTTTGTAAATCCAAAACGTGGTTTAATTCAATAACCAACAACCAACTAAGAGAGACGCAATGTGTAGCAAATTCAACTTTTATCAACAGCACTCAATGAGATGAAGCCAGGAGATGGTTTGTCTGGATATTTCCTTGGAAATCCTCATCACAAATGAACCTCATGCACAGTCCCATACTAAAGAACGATGAAGTTGTTTTTAGGCATTTGAAACTTAGCTGACGTTCAGTTTAATATGCTCACTATCAGATGTTTACACAGAGATGGGGCTCATTTCCTGCAGAATTATATCTTATGTCTTAGACTTGCTGTGTCTTCTAGTGTGGTAACCAAATTGGGTGAATCCATTTTTTTAAATTTTTAAATTTTTTTTAATTTTTTTAATTTATTATTTTATTATTTTATTTTATTTTATTTTATTTTATTTTATTTTATTTTATTTTATTTTATTTTATTTTATTTTATTTTATTATTTTATTTTATTTTTTTTTATTTTTTTACTCTGAGTGGCTTACAATGCAATAAAAATAGAATTATAAAAACAATTATACATATAGGAATAATTAACATTGCAAAAATTAAATAGACTAAAAACTAAGAGCTTATGCGGAGTGGGGATGATGCCTTCTTCTGTCCCTGACTCACTCCCAGGAGTTCAATCCAACCAGGCTCCAGGTTGACTCAGCGTTCCATCCTTCCGAGGTGGGTCAAATGAGGACCCAGATTGTTGGGGGCAATATGCTGACTCTGTGAACCGCTTAGAGAGTGCTGTAAAGCACTGTAAAGCGGTATATAAGTCTAAGTGCTAAGTGCTATTACTTTGAGTTTGTATCTATTGTTTGCCCGTGTATTATTGTGGTTGAAGCTGAAGTAGTCATTAACAGGTAGGACGTTGTAGCAGACAATTTTGTGTACTAAGCTTAGTTCTTAAAACTCTAGGAAGATCAATGGGGAAAATGCATCCCTTGAGTCTTGTGGAGGTTTGAGATATCTCTGCACAGGTTTAAGGCACCCAATTCTTCTCTGAAAACCCACATTTTTTTCCTTTAAATTGTCCTGATCCAATCCACTTTTGCAATTGCTTGTCTTTAATATGCTGCTCGTAACCTAGTGAAGAATATTGCTGATAAGAAAGCAATATTTCTGTCCTCAGGATTAGTGATGTATTATTTGAAAAGGGGACAGCAACAATTCCAAAGAAGAGAATAAGAAGTTGAATAAGGACAAAGAGGAAGACACTTTTAGTTGAAAATGATGACTGTGGAAACAGATGTTCCCAACTGGCAACTTCAGATGTCATTTCATTACTTTAATGAACAAAACCAAAATTGGAGTAAACTATGAAACCCACCCTGTTGGATGAAATATCCAATAAACTCTTACCATTTTCCCCCTACTCCCACTGTAAATTAGAGATTGAAAATGGTTTATGAATACATTGCAGTCTTTATGGCTTAAATACAAACTGGGCAGCACACTCACTAATCTTGTGTGTTGATGACTCACCAGCACTAACTACCAACAAGGGGAAGGGAAAGGGGGTGGAAGAAAGTCAACCACAATGGGTGAGAAATGCTAAAATCCATACTGCATTGGAACAATGAGGGACTTTACACTTGACTTAGTCCTTGTCTGCAGCTCATTTCCTGCAAAATTACATCATAGTATCTTGCTCTTATTGAAGCTTTTGCTTATTCTTAGAAGCTGAAAATATATAGCTAACCTCTGCTCTTGCCATTGCTGCCCTTTTCCTGACCAGATGGAGATAGTGAAACATATTGGGGGCTACACTACTTTGCCCAAACTATGAGTAAGCACCCCTGACTGTCCGATCTATCTATCTATCTATCTATCTATCTATCTATCTATCTATCTATCTATCTATCTATCTATCTATCTATCTATCTATCTATCTATCTATCTATCTATCTATCTATCTATCTATCTATCTATCTATCTATCTATCTATCTATCTATCCATCCATCCATCCATCCATCCATCCATCCATCCATCCATCCATCCATCCATCCATCTTGTTATTTTTGAGATTCTAATCAGAGGTGGTATTCAGCCGGTTCGGGCAAACCGGTAGTAGCGACTGGCAGGTGCCCCAGCTCTATACCATCCCATTTAAGCACATTTTGAAGCCGCGCATATGCATGCTAGCCACGTGCACGAGCACAGCACATGCACGGAAGGCCACACGCATACGTGGAGGAGGCACATGCGCTCACATTTGCGAACCGGTAGGGAAGGCAAGTGAATACCACCTCTGATTCTAATCCTATTTTGTGAGTGCAAATTACTTACAGAATGAGGAAGAATGTAGAGCAATGTAGTCACTCCACTCCTCTATATAACCACTGCCTCTCTCCATGAGCTGGAAGCCTCTTTCTATAGCAGAGAACAATCTGTACCTACAGAATCTACTTGCATGATTTAGGAAAAAATCCTGGGAAATCTAATTCAGAAAGCCTATCCAAAGAGAGAAGGCTCCAAGCTGTATCTGTTTGCCTTCAACTTGTGAGAGAACAAACAGTGACAGTGGAGGGATGTGGCTCTTTCATTATCTTCTTCACTTTCCATTATGGGAGAAGTTTGAATGGCTGAATATGTTGGAATCTCCAGAAGACGAGCTGCTACTGGTTTGGCATACCCCCCTCCCCCAGGAGAAGCGGCAGGGTGGGGGGGTGGGGAATGTGTACATCAGCACATAGGACTTGAATAAGGTTTACAGTCATGCCCCAATCCAGTTGCATTCTGTTGGTTCATGTTGCATCAACTTTCTCCTATGACTTTGATATTCCAGTTCAGTATGGACCTAATTGTAGGAGATGACCAGGCTGAGCTCGAGGGAGGGGTCAAGCCCTGTAGAGATGGAGGTCATTTGGAGGTTATGTGCAGCAAACTGCCTACCTCAGAAGGGCTTCAAGTACCTACATGATCTCACTCAGTTCTCATGATTTCACCCCATTCATATTGCCTGGATGAAGCAGGGCACTATCTCTGGCTGGTACGTGATCTCATCTAGGTTGTATTAACAGGATGTAGGATGTTCTTAAGGATTGGCAAGGAGAATTCACCAATGGAAATGCTGTTGCTCTTTGTTACCTTTTGCTGCTTGTAAAACTGTATATAAGCAATAAAACACTGCGAAGGCAGTCAGACATCTTGGCATCCTGCAATGACTGGTCTCTAACTCCATCAAAGCACATCATTAGTCTCGAGTCCCTTTGCACCTACAAGAGATCTAATTTCAGTCCAGCTTGAGTTCCATCGACTCTTATCTGTCACCAATTTGCCTTGACCGTTAGTAGTTCAGATTCTTATAGAGAGCATTAGCATGCAATAAACCTGTAGTCATTTGAACTGCTGTGGTCCCCGATTTATGGCATCTGACATTAATTGCCCAAATTCAAGTCCACTTCATTGAGCATGACAGCTCCAATATTGTGGAATGAATGGCTTTGCAGGCCACGATATTCTAATTTAAGATATGGCAGAAGAACTAAAAATAAATAAAAAAAATAAAAAATAGAGTCCTCTTTTTGTCCTGATATCAGCACAGCTTGTATCTTATAATTTATCTGCCTTGTTAACCGGGGCTCTTCTCAGTGAAAGGGGTCCTAAGAGTTTTCCGCCAAGATTAATGATGTCCCAGTGGGCAGTAGGCGGGAATCCTTTTTGCTGTTCACAATAGCCACAGAGTCTTGGGGACTTTTGATTATGTTGCTAAACACGCTCCTGCAGTCCCATTCATTTAACTCAAAAGATGAGACCTGCCAACTGGTAACCCCTATTGAGAAGCCAGCTGGTAAGTTTAGGTAAAAGCTAATTTTCGAGGGATGCTCGGACAATCATTGCATTTCTTCTCAATGCCTAGGAACCTTCAAATTCTCCACACCTTATTGGGCTGGCAGGAATATCGGGTTATATAGGAGAACTACTGCAGGCGTCCCAAAACTAGGATGAAATAAGCTTTACAATTACAGTTTATAGTGAACTGCAATTTAATTAAACTTTACTAGCCAATCCTAACAACTGCTCAAAACACTGTGCTTCTATAGCAAGAAAGTCTGCTTGATATTACATTTATACAGCATTTCACATTTAGGATAATAATAAGATGCTGATAATAAGAAAGTGACTATGTCTGACCCTGAGAATATAATTTCCTTTCGATTATAACATTTTAGCCCCCCCCCAAAGTTTCTCCTGGGGAATCTTAAATGCTGGAATCTTAAACACCCAAGAACTTTGTATATTTTAGTGTTAATTAGGGAGTTTCTAATATGATGCTAATGGATTTTAGCACCCACCAGGCTTTTCCCCCCTTTCAGTGCATATATACTTCTTGAACTGGGAATACAGCTTGATGCAAAGTAAGATTCCAGCTTCAAACACCAGCCATTAAGCAGCTGCAGTTTACCATGTCATTTGAAGTGCACCCAGCCATCTGCAGAAAATTAAAAAGTAATCTGTGAGTAGTATCTGCCCTACAACTTCAGGACTAATGGGGGTGGTGAGGAGTTTGGCCTGTCTGCAATTATCTGTTACTTCTCTTTATTAATTATATATTTATTTTGCGCAGCTGTATATGTATGTGCAAGCTGTTGGCTTTGGTGAGTGGATATTTTGTCAATGCATATTTGCACGAAAATCAAAAATTTGCTTTGGTAAAATGCGTTTGTTATTGGTATTCGTAGGGCCAATGTGTGATTTGATTATTTCATCCCATTCTTGTAGTCAAATTCTTGGCCAAATTACTTGTCCCTACACCTCATCAATTAATCTGTGACGTGGATGTTGGAAGAGAGAAGGGGAAATTTTAAAAAGTGGTTTGGAAATCAAACTTCAACTCTGCAATATAATTAGATTCCCGGATAAGCTATTTTTCTTTGCTTCAGCCGATTTCCTACTGGGGAAGGAGGAATCTGGTCATAGCACTTTGGCAGTCATTTGGGGAGAATACCCATGATTTTTTCCCCTCAAAATTCTAAATATGCCCATCAGGTTCAGGAGTCTGAAGGTCCCAAAAACAATTGTAATAGTCCCACAAAAGTAGCAGGTTCTGGTACTGATAGTGTTTTAATCAAATTTCATCACTGGGATGAGCAAAATTAACAAATAGGTCTATGCATATGTCATACTTGAGCATATCCTAATTTTCTAAGTAGTGGTTTTAATTTGCAGGTTATTTCCTAATATTTTCTGGGTTTGCTGTTGAAGCAATCCTACGATAAGAGCTCCCATTCTGGGAAACTGTTATTGTAATACATTTAGCACATCTATACAGCACATAGTGCATTAAAAGTTAAGCTATAAAGTCAGGTCAAATAGTGTCCACTGAAGCACATCACTTCGAATGGAAATGACCATCAAACTGTGGATATGAATTATATTCCTTGTCAACATGTACATGGCATCGTAGCTTCAGCAATCTATTCATATTCCTCTTCGCTCAGAGGTGGGTTCCTCCCAGTTTGCACCGGTTTGCCCGAATTGACCCGCTGGTGACGTCATGGTGACGTCACGGAACCGGTTCTGTCGGTGCCGGTCCGTGGGTGCCGCCATCTTTTTTTTTGGATTTTTAAAAAAAAAATTTGGGGGGGGGATTTGTTTTCAGGTTTTTTTTTCTTCTGTGCATGCGCAAAAGCCGAGTTTCCGGCACTGTGCATACGTCGCCATCTTGTTTTTGGCTTTTCTTTTTTTGGATTTTTTTTGGATTTTCTGGCACTGTGCTGTGGTCACACGGCGCAGGAGGAAGTGAACTGGCAGCGAGATAAGTTAGAACCCACCCCTGTCTTCGCTCCTAAGAACCCGTTAAAATTATACAATAACAATTATGTTGTTATTGTCAGGCTTTGGGCTGACACCAACAGGTGTGTTAATGTGGTTCTGGATCAATTGCTACACAGATGCTAAAGGCGTGTGTTTTTACTCTCATCTATAGTATTGGGAATCTATTTAAACATTAAAATGGTGGATTTTTCTGGTACGTGCGCTAAATTACTAGAAAACGCTTGAAGAAGAAATCTACCTCTGATCTGCAGCACCGCTGGTTGCTGATAAGGGATCTTGGCAATATTTGGATTAAGTTGGGGGGTTTTTTTTTAATGAAAGAGGCATGGAAGATGATTTTTGAGTAATATAATCAATGTTTTTAGAGTTCTTTTATGAAATAGAGCTCAGTTTATAAAATAATTTCTAAGCACTTTTCTTTTTTTAAATTTCTATATTATCAATTTTGGGTCCCAATGGTGCTTTTTCTGGAGGCAACTGGACTTTCTTGTTTTTTCTTTTGAAGACGTTTTTGCTTCTCATCCAAGAAGCTTCTTCAGCTCTGACAGGATAGTGGGGAATGGAAGGATTTAAATTCTCCCATACTTAGGTGACCTTGAGGACACAGATAAACCTTCAAGTGCTTCAACGACCCCCGCTAAAAGGATGCAGATTACCAGCTGTCTGCAGGGAATATACCGTAAGTCCTTCCATTCCCCACTATCCTCTCAGAGCTGAAGAAGCTTCTTGGATGAGAAGCGAAACGTCTTCAAAGAAAAACCAGAAAGTCCAGTTGCCTCCTGAAAAAGCACCTTTGGGACAACCATGACCTGGATGACGGAGAATCTCTACAGACTAACAATTTGGGGGTTTCTGTGATCCTTTCATGTTGTTGTATATATCTACTTTTTCCTTTGTTGATCACTTTAGCATATTGACATAAAACAAAATAACATAACAAATACTGAAGCCTCCCAATGCAGGCAACAGTCATTGTGTGCTGGAAAGAGAATAGTAGGTGTATAATAGAACAACTTATCCCAGGTTAATAGAAAGCATTCTGGGCATAAGAAAAACCAAGAAAGTTGAGATACGTATTTACTTCTCTAGTACTTGTTTATCACATATTCCTTAATTATTTTTAAGTCAAGGAAGAAATCTTTCCATCTAATTACACACAGAATTAGGATACTATACTCCACTAAATAAACTTGCTATAATACAGTATATATGACATTTGTCACTGAGGGCTAAATAACTGGATTTTTAAAATCCTTTCTCTTCTCAGCTGATGTCACATCAGCTAATATTCATTTATTTGATTTACTCTCAGCTGCTGAGGGTGCCAACTCACATTATCAAAAAGTAGATACAAATGCACACACAGATGCTCCTGTTCCAGAAAATAAAACTCACATGATTTCTTATTAAGAGGTTTATGAAAGATAATTGCTGTAATTCTTCAACTTTTTTTTTTTTTTTTTGCCTTTAAACTTCCTTAACTGTCACTTTCCTCTTTCCATTTGCAACTGATTTAACCAAGTATTTAAATTAAACTCTAACACAGTCCAGAGTTTAGTGCCCTCTTCTGGTCACTTGAATTTAAGGAAGGTACTCTGAGACTACCATTGCGAGATCTGGTTTATTTTGTTTAAAATGGGATTCCTAGGCTCTAGTGAATACTAAAAACATAAAAAGAGGTTTAATTTTATATTCACTAGAAGGAATGGAACAAAAGCAGAGAAATGCAAACATTTATGAATTTTAGAAGAAGCCAAATAGTATTATTATATTAATATATATTATTATATATGTGTAATTGGATATACTGTGCTCAAAATGAATATGAATTCCTAAAGTATTCTTCAGAAGCATCGAACTAAATTCCAACCATGTTCAGCCAGCATAACCGGAGCACTAAATTGAAAATAAATGCCCTAAAACATTCATCACAATATAATTCATATCGGCAACATTGCATAATTATGGCTACCTAGTTGTACAATCAGGAAAAAATCTGCATCACTTTTCGGGGAGACTGTTTCTTGAAAAACTCTAGAGATGGGTTGATTAGTTGGTCTCTCTGTCAGGACATTTCTCCTTAGTTCTAGGTTGGATCTCTCTTTAATGATGTGCCACCCGTTACTTCTTGTCCCATGCTCAGGTGCTTTTTGAAAATGGGTCAACCCCCTCTTCTCTGTGACAGCCAGTGGTGGGCTGCTGCCGGTTCGGACCGGTTCCAGCGAACCGGTAGTTCCGATGATCAGTTGGCCCCGCCCCCCGCCCCTGCGCTATCCTGTCCTATATTTCCTTCTTTCTGGCTCAGCTGATTTGCGTGGCACAGCTGATTTCCACGCCTCCGCTGTTCTACTTACCGGGACTTCCTTAGAAGGTAAGCAGCTTCAAATTGCTGTATTTTGAATGCTGCGTGCAAGTGTGTTAGGCGCGCGCACGCACGATCACCGAACCAGTTGTTAAACCGTTTGCAGCCCACCACTGGTGACAGCCCCTCAAGTATTAGAAGACAGCTGTCACATCACCCCTGATTCTCCTTTAGTGCCTTCCCATGTAAAAAAAGCCAGTAGGGTAGAGACCAGAGGGGTGGACTAAAAACCAGGGAGATCCAGATTTAAGTCCATCCTCAGCCATGGAAACTGTCTTGGTAATTCCGGGACCCATTTCTCTCTCAAGCCAATCTACTTCATAGGAAGACGATTGTTCGGGAAAACTGAGGAGGGCATACTAGGCAGATCACCTTGTGTTTTCAAAGGAAAGGCAGGATATAAATCTAGCCATTAAATAAATGGCACCACTTCTTCAAATGTTGCTTTTCGCTATGGAGTTTTTTTTTAAAATAGGTAATTCAAAATAACAGAGTTGGAAGGGACCTTGGAGGTCTTCTAGTCCAATCCCCTGCTCAGTCAGGAAACCCTATACCACTACAGACAAATGGTTGTCCAATCTCTTCACATAAATAAAACTTTGTATATAATACCCACGCAAATGCTGCACTTTTGCAATTCGTGTAAGAAAACAGACCAGCAAGTCTTAAGTTCCTAAGAGGTCTGTAAGGGGCGTGCAAAAGCGCACCAAAAGCGTGCCTACCATCCCTGTCCTAAAGTCCCCATGTATTCGAAAAATATGTACTCAAAACCATGTTTGTACTTATTATATACTCATATTAATGTTTATACTTTGCCTGTAATCATATACATGCTTGACAAAATAAATAAATAAATGAATAAATAAATAAATAAATAAATAAATAAATAAATAAAATAAGTGGAAAGACTTAAAAGAAAATATAAAAAATCACAGTCAGAGATGCTACAAAGACGTATTTAAGATAGTCCACTGGAATAACCTAAAGTACAGCATTTCTTCTACATGGGACCTCAGATTTGGTTTTTTTTAAAAATTCAGTCACTTCTGATTCTGTGTGACTTGATGGACATCATTTTGTCAGCACTGACTAGCTGCTTCTTGATTTCTTGCCAGTTCATGCTTGTGTGAAAGTGTTTAGCCATCTTGTTTTCTGTCAGCTTCTTCTCAAATGCCCACATTGCTTGTTGATATAATCTTACGGTTGTTGTTTTTTAAAATTGAATAACAGAATAATTTTTACAATCTCTTCTTTCATCTCCAACAAGAGAATCCTTCCCCATTTCCTGCCACTGAAGTAGTATTATTAGCACAACTGAGGCTGCTGGCATTTCTACCAGCAATTTTAATTCCACATTCTGGTTTTTCCTAGTCCAACATTTGCCATACTCTGTATGTAAACTAAATAAATGAGAGGATAATGTATAACTTTGGGGTATGGGTACTCCTCAAACTTACAACCACAGTTGTTAAGCAAATCACTGCAATTGTTAAGTGAAACACACGGTTGTTAAGCAAATCCAGTTTCTCCCATTGACTCTGCTTGCCCTGTACAACTATACATACACCAAATTCCACTTATTAGCTTCTGCTTTTAAGCAAAAAGATTTAATCTGTAGTCTATAGGTTGCCCTACAAGGGATTAAGGTAACAAGAATGGCTCAAAAATCCTGATAAACCTTCAAGTTATTGAACCACATGCTTCTTTTTAATACCACTAAAAGTTCTTCCATGACTGAGATGAAAGAATTGAGGATTTCAATTTGCGTCTTCTTCTTCTGGTTTGACCTCATAAATTATTATCTTCATGCAGGGTTTGTGTGTGAGTGAGATTACATACAGGTTGCAGTGCAATGTTGATTAGATGTCCCTCCCATCTAGTAAATTTGTCTTGAATGTGACAAATGAAGCTTTGGGTTCCTTCTATTAAGCAATTTCTGGGACCCAGGAATCATATTTTTTTCTGTCACAGCACCTACCTTGTGGAACAATATCTCCACAGAGACCTGGATGGCCCCAACCCTCTTGGCCTTTCATGAAGGACTAAAGACCTGGTTCTTTCCTCAAGCACGTGGTCCAGATATTATGCAAGTCTCGTTGTTTGGTTTCTTTGACTAATTGTGAAATGAGATTCCTTTTTAGACTCCAAACACGTTATCTTGATTATTTTGGTTGGTTATTTTTTTATTAATTGTGCTGTTTTGGTTCCCTCAGTTTTACATTTTGTTCACTGTCCAAAGCCACTGCAGTGACATAAGGAGAGAGAGAGAGAGAGAGAGAGAGAGAGAGAGAGAGAGAGAGAGAGAGAGAGAGAGAGAGAGAGAGAGAGAGAGAGAGAGGGGGGAGAGAGAAAGACAGACAGACAGACAGACAGAGAGACAGACAAGATATAGATAGATAGATATAGATAGATAGTGATAGATAATGATAGATAGATAGATAGATAGAGATAGATAGATAGATAGATAGAGATAGATAGTGAGATAGATGATAGATAGATAGATAGATAGAGAATGAAAGATAGATAGATAGATAGATAGATAGATAGATGATAGATAGATAATAGATAGAGATAAATATAAAATAGATATAGACAGACAGACAGACAGACAGACAGACAGACAGACATTGGTTTTTCTATTTATTGTGGAACAGCCAACCTAGGACTTTTACCTCCTGCCCCTGCTGGTGTACAAATAATAGGGGATATTGAAGGGTAAAACGCTTCTTTACAGATTGAATGGTGTGAATCAACATTCATTTGAAATCCAAGAGACCAGCCATATGGTGGATGATCAGGTCAGCTAGGAAACAACAAACTCTCATGAAACTGCTTTGAGAATTTGGCATAAAATTCTCAGAAGAGCTCTATGATTCAGCAGCAAAACAGCTAAAAATAATCTTCCATCGAGTGTTTTAGCAGCAGGGCCTTTTTAGTGAAGGTCAGAATCCTGACCCTGCTTTAGAAATTCACAATACAGGTAGATTTTGTTTTTTTCAGAGATCCAGAAGAGAGCTCCAAAGGTAACAGCTCATAGTTTGCAAATGATATACAAGAAAAGCAGTATCTTGTGATAATGCCACCTAAAATACAAAACGTGAATCCTGCATTACTCCTTGGGTTGCCTTTTCCAAAAGTTGGATCTTGACATTTCTGATATTTGAGATTTGCATCCGAACTTATTTGCATCTGAACTTATAGCAGTCTCTTATAGCACATAAAAAGGTGATAGGAACAATTATAGCATACAGACTGTTCTTTTTCATTGAGAGGGAGCTATGCAGAGTTTGATATAAGATGGGCAGCTATAATAAATGATCTAAATAAAATGAATTTTTGAAAACTTTTTCTGGATGAGTACAGATTTTTATCTTTTTAAAATTGTGTATGTGTGAGTATATGTGTGATGTTTTCCCTATTCCTTGCCTTCAGGATATATACTATTGAAGACAAGAAGGAATCTGTGAAACAATTTACTCACGTCTTCCAAATAAACTCAATTCAGTGTTTACAACCAATAGAAGTAGGTGCTCTTTACCAGTATTAGTTGCTGGATAATGTTTGAATTTTCGCTGCTGAAGTTATTGTGGGTTTTGGTATCTTATAGGAATTTTTATTTATTTTTTGTTCTTCCTTCCTTCCCCCCCCCTCGCCCATTAGTTTGTTTTCTGTCCAAGAGAGGATTTATCAATTTTGAGATGAAATATTGCTTTATTTTATTTTAGTGAGATTTCCAAAGTTTGAATAGTGTTAGGAGCCTTGTGGAACAATTTGGGAACTCCTGTCCTTAACCATGGGCCTTTACTTTAAATTAGATACATGTCAGATCAAATGAACAATATTGCTGTGGGTTGCAGCTCCTACTGTGACATAAGAATGGGAGCTTCCTACAATCGAAAATATTTGAAATAATGCACTCACTTCCTTTGATTATTGAGACACACGAATCAGTACTTTTGGAATAAGGGTGTATTTTTAGTTTACTTTATTGTCATTGCACCTTGTACAACAAAATTAAATGCCATCTTCAGTGTACATTATAACTATAAAAATAAAACACAAACACACATCCGTACAGGGAGGTGACGCTACACTTAGCCAACCAGCACACTACAAAATGATTTTTTTTTCAAAATTCCTAGCCACATTGAAACAAAATGTGGTATATGTCTTATAGTGTAAGTGGCCAATTATCTTAAAATTTTCAGATCCATCTAGGGGAAAAAAAGTATCACAATCAGCTAAAGGTAGCTGGCAAGGAATTGGTAGAAGCATAATAAGCTACAGATGGAATAATTAAACAACAATTGTGCCCTAATTATGGGACAACATTTTCGAGCAGCATAGATTTTCCTCTTCGTTAATTAGAACGATCTAGAATTCATGTAGTTAATCCAATGTATATTTTATGTCTGAAAAGTAACAGTGAACTATGTAAAGTTTTCTGTGTTTCTATAGCATTTTTGGTAGATGTTGCTCCTAATATAGATCTGAACAAAGAATGACTAACTTCAAGTTCCGTTTGATTATACTTATTTATGTTTCAAGTCAGTCCTAAGAAAAGTTTAATCGCTATTTAAATATATATATATATATATTGGGGTGATTGAAATGTTATAATGGGGGCTGGCCAGTAACATTAGCAAAGTAAGCAAGTTTGGGATTTAGGTTATTTATTTATTTTTTTATTTATTTTGTCAAGCATGTATTAGATAACAGATATAGGTATAAACATGGTTATTAGTACATGAGATGGATAATAATAAAAGGGGACATTAGGACAGGGACGGTAGGCACGTTGGTGCGCTTATGCACGCCCCTTACAGACCTCTTAGGAATGGGGTGAGGTCAACGGTAGATAGTCTAAGGTTGACATTATGGGGGTTTGGGGAAGTAACCACAGAGTCAGGTAGTGCATTCCAGGCATTGACCACTCTGTTGCTGAAGTTGTATTTCCTGCAATTGAGTTTGGAGCGGTTTACCTTAAGTTTGTATCTATTGTGTGCTCGTGTATTGTTGTGGTTGAAGCTGAAGTAGTCATTGACAGGTAGGACATTGTAGTAAATAATTTTATGAACTACGCTTAGGTCATACAAAAGGCGGCGTAGTTCTAAGTTGTCTAATTTATTTAATTTAATTTAATTTAATTTATTTGAAGAACTCAAGAAATTCATCAGATGAGATCGTGCAGGATCTCATCTGAGCTGGTCACCAGCTGCAAAGGTTTATAGGAAGGAAGGAAGAAAGAAAGAAAGAAAGAAAGAAAGAAAGAAAGAAAGAAAGAAAGAAAGAAAGAAAGAAACAAGGTAGGTTTGGGCACAAGTTTGTAAAGCAAGTGCTTTTTTGATAGATTGAGGTCTAAAGACATTTTGTGGCCATTTTTATTAAAATGGTTTGCTTTGCCACTATTAATAGAGTTGTTTTTGTGTCAATCTATTTCATTCCAGTTGAAATGTGCTGCTGAACCATCAAATTATACAAAAGGATATAGAATGTATAAATCTGCTTATTTGTTGACCATTTTTTTCTTTTTCAGATCTTGTATTCCCTGGGTGACTTCATGCTAACCCAATATTTAGAGAAACCTAATGATGGCTTAGCAATGGAATGTGTGAACTGATGAACTCATATTTATGACACTTATTGTAGAGGAGATCACTTCAATAAAATAATGAGCTGACGTGAAAAAGATAGCAGAGAACAGCCAGCTATAAAATATAATTTAACCATAAGTCTGGAAACTGAAACAATGGCATAATTTTAAATAAGATTTAAATGTAGCTAAAGGAAAGCCAAATGATAAAATGGTTGAAGTAGCTTTTCTCAATATAAAAAATAGGGGAGAATTCAAGGACAAAGACAATATAGGTCAGTGATGGCTAACCTTTTTCTCGTTGTGTGCCGAAAGTGCGTGCACATAATGCAATGTGCCCCCCCTGCACATACCCGCATGACCCCCCATGCTACCCACACCCATGCACGCGCGACCACCCCTCCCCCCATTTTGGGCCTAGCAGGCCTCCCTGCAGCTTCCTGGAACCAAAAACAGGCTGCGGGGGGGTGCCGCACCCCCCCATGTTCCCCCACCCCCTGAACATGCGTGTGTGACCCCCACCCCCACGCATGTGTGCATGACCCCCTGCGCATGCACGCGTGTCTCCCGCATGCCCCCCGCGCATCCCGAAAATCAGCTGGCCGGCGGGAGGCGCATGGGCATACACGGTTGAGGTGAGCTGGGCGACGGCTCGCATGCCCGCAGAGAGGGCTCTGCATGCCAGCTGTGGCACATGTGCCATAGGTTTGCCATCACGGATATAGGTCCTTATACAAGGCCTGGAGAAAAGAAGAATCTGTTCTTCTCAACGTTTTTAGAGTTTCAGAGTCATTTACATTGACCAGATATATAACAAAAGGGAAGTTTTGTGTCTTGTACAGAATTGAATACTCTCCGAATCAGATTGCCACAAACACAAATGTATAGGTGGGATTGAAAAACGAAGAAATTGCACAGAAGTCACCTGAAAACTTGTTGAATTTCAGTTAGGTAATTAACAATACACTATACTAAGATTCATGATTTACTTTAAATCGGATTGCTGGGTTGTTGCACAATTATAAACCAAGAGAAAATAGAAGGAATCAGTAGTCCCGTTGCCAGAAACCTCACTAATACAAAGGAAAGGGTTCTAAACTGAAAAGGATTGTGGTACGTAAACCCGAATGTGGAACACATCTTCCCAAATACGTGGAACTGAACTAGGATATCAAGTTCAACTTTCCTAATTTGATGCCCTTTTGTTTCTTGTTCTAGGACCACATAGGAAAAACCATCACTGAACACATCAAAAGTGCAAAATTAGACCTTTGTCTGAAGCTCACAACTGAACTCATTTAAAACCTTTTATATCTAATAGCACTGTGCTCTAGGGAAAGCTATCTATGAAGTTATGTTCATAAGTAGACTAGACACAGAATGCTTTAACTTTGTTTAGCAACTTTGGAAGAAAAAGAATAGTATATGGCAGGGGTGGGGTCCAACTTACCTTGCTGCCGGTTCTCTCCCTCCTGCACTGCGTGGGCGCGCCTCACGCGCGCGTGATGCGCAGTAACAAAAAATCAAAAAACAAAAAAACAAAAAAACAAAGCCGAAAAAAGATGGCGAAAAAAAAATTCAAAAAAAATTCAAAAAAAAGATGGTGGCCCCCACCGATCCAGTTCGGTGATGTCATCATGACGTCACTAGCAGGCCACTACCGGTTCACTCCGAACCGGGAGGAACCCACCCCTGCTATATGGAATACATGATACTTTTATCCTGCCCTTCCTCTTGGAACCTGAGGCTATGTACATTTTAGCTGCAATTTTATCTTTACAGCAGATAGGATTGTGCTTCTGGCTACTCTAAGATTATTGATCAAACCTCATGATCAGTTTTGCTAGTGCAGATTGGATTTCAGCATGAACTGGAGTTAGTGAACCGATTGCCTACTCTGCTCAGAAACCTTTAACTCTTAGATTCTTCTGTGGCCTTGAACTATTACCGTTTAAAGCAGGGCAGAGGTGGTATTCTGCCAGTTAGGACCGGTTCGGGCGAACTGATAGTAGCGACCGGCAGGTGGGCCGGCCCACCAGCCCCCGTGCTATGCCGTCCTATTTAGGCACATTTTGAAGCCGCGTGCATGCACGGAAGGCCGTGCACATGTGTGGACGAGGCGCGTGCGCTCACATTTGTGAACCGGTAGGGAAGGTAAGTCAGCTGGTTTTTGGGTCTCTGCTGTGCATGCATGGGGGGAGAGGCACATGTGGGGGGCACGTGCATGCGGGGGCGGGTCATGCACGGGGGTCACGTGTACATGTGGTCGCGTGCGCATGCGTGGAGGGCGTATGCAGGGGGGTCACATGCACATGCGCAGGGGGGTGGGGTGCATGGGGGGGTCGCGCATGCATTGCATTATGGGTGGGTGTGTATGCACACGCACTTTCAGCACTCAGCGCCGAAAAGGTTAGCCATCACTGACTTAGACTTTTCAAACTATGTTCTGCACAACCCCAGGGTTCCAGAGAACTTGATCAGATACTGTGAGAGACTAAGAGCAAAAGTAAAACAACAACAACACTCAAACAAACCCAGTTTTCTACTACTATAGCTTTGCCTTTGACCCGAGTTCTGGAATTTTTTTGGGGGAAAAAAAACCCACAAATAGAACGAATTGAAAAATTTGAGATCCCTGATGCAAAAGCTTAATCCAGCTTGTTTAGCCAGTATATCTGAACACTGAAAAGCGGGGAGGCCCCTCTTTCAAAGCTTCCTGTTCCTCCCTATACCTCCACTGCCATATTTTCCTAAAGATTTACCTCACTGAAACAACCACCAAAGAAGTCCTATAGAAGTGCACCCCTTACCTTCTATACAATCGTTTGTCCAGAACATCCCTTTGCTGATTGGGGGTACTATTGGGACTCATTCCATGGCTTCCCTAAGGAAAAGGGCACACTGGGACCACGACTTCAACTAAATCTGGAGACCCCACACTTGTTTTATAATAACTCTCTCAAATCAGTAGGAAATCCTCTGATGGATTTACATGGAATCCAGTAGTGATTGCTTTTGAACTTGTGATAATTTGAGGAGAAAATTTGTTATGCAAGAATCACTTCTGTTTGTAAAAGAACATGGGCTCATTTAAGAATTTTTTTAAAAAATCTTAAACTCTGTGCAAACAATGTTAACAATATTTTAAAGATTTACGTCAGTGATGAGGTAAAAGTAATAGTATTTAGAATATATCCTCTTTTCTTTTGATTGAGCCCTTTCCTGCATTCAACTGACTGGTACTATACTTACATCAGAGGTGGGTTCCTGCTGGTTCGGACTGGTTCTTTAGAACCGGTAGCGGGAATTTCCCACCGCTTGCCGAACCGGCAGCGATGGCCGGCTGGACACGCCCCCGAACTGACTCTCTCAGCGGCGCCATAGGTGCCGCCATCTTGTTTTTCGCTTCTGCGCACGCGCAGAAGCTGTTTTTTGCTTCTGCGCATGCGCAGCTGAATTTTCAGCACTGCACATGTGCGCGCGCGCCCACGCGGCGCGGAAGGAAGCGAACCAGCAACAAGGTAAGTTAGAACCCACCCCTGACCTACATACTTATCTTTTCAGCCCTGGGCTAAGGAATTCCTCTTTGTCTAAGCATTTGAGATTTTAACACATTAATTTTGGGATTTTAACTATGGAATCTACCCAGAAACGCTTGTAATTGCATGGGTTAAAATATTACTATATAAATTTGCAGCTAATTATTTAAATACATAGCTTCACATGTATAAGTAAACAAATTTCCAACAGCTACCTATTTTAATAAAGTTGAAGAATAATGACCGGGAAATCACAATCCAAAGTTGTTACCAGTCAAGATGAGAAATAATGAATTCTGTCCAATTGCCAGAACAGGAAACTTATTTTTCCCTCTCTTGTTATATACTTGTTACACACGTCTTGCACACACTCTTCTCATTTACCACACGCTTTGTGTTTGGACAGTTAATACAGTTTTAACTTTTGTATGCAAACCATATGCAACAATCCTGCAACAAAGCATACAAATTCATACTTGGAAAATACTACAATCCTTTCCTCACAGAGCACACCTACTGGTGCCATAACCGATATGTTGTGTGGAATGTGGTTGTGTGAGTCTCACAGACACCTGTTGGATATTTCCTCTGATGCCCCCCCTTCTCTATCCATGCACCATTTTGCAAATTTTCTATCGATAGCTTAATATTTTGCTTTGATGTTTGGCATCATTTTTGTTTGTGTAGCCCAGTCTATCTATCTATCTATCTATCTATCTATCTATCTATCTATCTATCTATCTATCTATCTATCTATCTATCTATCTATCTATCTATCTATCTATCTATCTATCTATCTATCTATCTATCTATCTATCTATCTATCTATCTATCTATCTATCTATCGTCTCTCTGTCTATCAATCTGTCTATCTTTCTCTGAATTTAGCTGCTCAACTGCAATGGACTCTGGGCAGCATGCAAAACAGAGGTGGGTTTCAGCAGGTTCTGACCAGTTCTGGAGAACCGGTAGCAGAAATTTTGAATAGTTTGGAGAACCGGTAAATACCACCTCTGACTGGCCCTGCCCCATCTATTCTCTGCCTCCCGAATCCCAGCTGACCGGGAGGAAATGGAGATTTTACAGTACCCTTCCCCTGCGACGCCCACCAAGCCACTCCCACCAAGCCACACCCCACACCACGCCCAAGCCATGCCCACAGAACCGGTAGTAAATTTTTTTGAATCCCACCACTGAAAACTAGCAAAAACATAAAAACAGATAAAGGCATCAAATCAGTCAGCCCATGCTAAAGTAACGTTATACAAATATTCTTATAAATCAAACAAAATGTAACAGGGGCCCTAGACAAATAATAAAACACCAACCCCAGGCCTGGGACCAAAGACAAGTTTTCAAAGCTCGAGAATCCTTCTTTTTCATGTTCATCTGTTTATACATGCATACACTAAGAACAATGAAGCGATTCTCTCCTCCTATTCTACACTACGGTATATACTACGTACCAGAGTAGTCAGTTGAATAGGTCACTTATTGAGGCCCAAACGTAATGACCTCTTTGAGGAAATGTCTTCTACACACCCCATACCTATGCAGTTGGTAACAGAGCTGCAGATTCCTGACTTGTATTCTATCTACCCCCCGTGATGGCGAACCTATGGCACGCGTGCCACAGGTGGCACGCGGAGCCATATCTGAGGGCACGCGAGGCGTTGCCCTATGTCAGCTCCAGTGCGCATGTGCGCGCTGGCCAGCTGATTTTCGGCCTTGGGGAAGGCTGTTTTTGCCCACCCCAGGCTTCAGGAGGCTTCCCTGAAGCCTGGGGAGGGCGAAAAACGGCCCGACGGAAACGGACTTCCGGTTTGCCCGTTGGACCGTTTTTCGCACTCCGGAGGCTTCAACAGGCTTCCCTGAAGCCTCCGGAGAGTGAAAAACGGCCCAACGGGGGGGGGGATGCATGCACAGTGCGGTGCATGTTTCGCCCTCCCCAGGCTTCAGGGAACTGCCCTGAAGCCTCCGGAGTGTGAAAACCGGCCCAACGGGCACACCGGAAGTCCGTTTTCTGAACTTCCGGTTTGCCCGTTGGGCCATTTATCGCACTCCGGAGGCTTCAGGGAAGCCTCCTGAAGCCTCTGGTGAAAAAACGGCCCAACGGGGGGGGCACATGCATGGGGATGCGCATATGCGCAGTGCGGCGCGCGTGGGGGGGTTTGTGTGCTGGCACGCGCACTCCCATCTTTGACATGCAAGAAGAAAAAGGTTCACCATCACTGATCTACCCCCAGCAGATCCTAGAAAGCTGCTCTCATCATAATCTAATCCAATTTGCATGGTGTCACCATCATCATCATTTGGAGGGCTTTTCAGATGTAATATATAGCAGGGGTCTCCAACCTTGGCCACTTTCAGACTTGTGGACTTCAACTCCCAGAATTCCTTAGCCAGCTTTGCTGATATATAGCATTGCTTTACAAACAGGCAAAGAAGGGCAAATTCATTTGGGAAATTTCACTGTTCTCTGACTGCTTTCAAAGAACTTGCTCGGGGTTTTTTTTGTTTTGTTTGTTTGTTTACAACCATAATGTGAATTATGCTTCTTCCAGGAGGATGTTTTGCCCCTGTTGTTTCTCCGACTCCATAAACTGGTTTCATATGTGCTTGATGCTTCTTGTGAGGTGCCATGCCGCCATGGGCGAGGCATTCTTATTCGTGATTCTCTCTCTATTCATCTCTGCCCTGAAATTCCACTTGTGCAAATAATTCTTAAAGCAGCGTTTTCCTCTGGGAGACTAGTTGTCCCTCCATGCTAAGAACGTGCCTGGCTCAGCAGAGCTGTTATTTTATTAACATTGTTTGAAGACTGCTTGTGCAACTCAATTGCCAAATCTTATGATTCATGATTTTTATCTCATTGCTTGACGTGACACGATAGCTCTGAGGTGTCACCAATGAAACTAAAGTTCTTGGATACACGAGCAAAGACTATTCTCAGTTTCACAGTATCTGAGATCTCCTTCACCTTTACATCTGCCACCATAATCTGTCTTTCTGCTTGGCTGTTTCTTTTCCACCCATTCTCAATTGACATGTAATGGAAAGTATATATGTACCCTAAATAGGTTTGCCACGCAGCTGGATTACTAATAGTTTTCTCCTACACAACCCAGTGGTTGACTCCACTGATGCTCAGAGGCTCGGTTCCCAGGTCATACTAAACCATAATAGGAAAGATTTTGATTTGTTTAACATGAAGTTTGAATGCAGTCAATGTGACTGTTTAAAAAATTGTGGCTGGAAGAAACCAGGGCTTACTACAGCGTGGAAACTTAATCAAATAATCACAGGTAAGGCTTTGATTCTGAACACAGCATAATCAGCAGGGCTGGAAAACTTGATTCTGTATTGCCAAGCATGCGGTATACGTTCTGCTTAGCATGTCTGCTTGAATTTATCATTGTCAATTCTGGTGCCAGCTTTAAGAACCTTTTGTTTCCTCCCTGCTCTATTATCTGGTGTTGACTGGGGCAGTGGCTAGGGTGGAGGAAAGGAATCCAGCGCATATCTGCTAGCCTGATCATTTCAGAAGCTTTCCTCCCGCTTCCTCTTTTCAACCTCTACCTTCTAATTCTTCCCAGTTCCTTGATCTTCCCAACCTCAACTCTGCTACTCAACCCAACCATCCACCAATCCTCCTAATGCAGTGGTTCCCAACCTTTTTTTGGCCATGCCCCACCTAAGCATCTCTAAAATCCTGATGCCCCCCCCCGTTAGGTTAGGTTACACTTAGACTTATATACCGCTTTATAGTGCTTTACAGCCCTCTCTAAGCGGTTCACAGAGTCAGCATATTGCCCCCAACAATCTGGGTCCTCATTTTACCGACCTCGGAAGGATGGAAGGCTGAATCAACCTTGAGCTGGTGAGATTTGAACCGCCGAACTGCAGCTAGCAGTCAGCTGAAGTAGCCTGCAGTACTGCACTCTAACCACTGCGCCACCTCAGCTCTTTTCTTACTATTCTTCTATGATTCTTACTATTCAAAAAATGAACTCCTACTCACGTGGAGGAAGTCTAAAAGGCCATTAACTTGGTTCAAACAAGGTTCCAATTGCCCCCATTAAAAATCAAATTGCCCCCTTGTGGGGCGTGGGCCCCACGTATATGTGCTAGTCGTTCCCGACTCTAGGGGGCGGTGCTCATCTCCGTTTCAAAGCCGAAGAGCCAGCGCTGTCCGGAGACGTCTCCGTGGTCATGTGGCCGGCATGACTAAACGCCGAAGGCGCACGGAACGCTGTTACCTTCCCACCAAAGTGGTCCCTATTTTACTACTTGCATTTTTTACGTGCTTTCAAACTGCTAGGTTGGCAGAAGCTGGGACAAGGAACGGGAGCTCACTCCGTTACGCGGCGCTAGGGATTCGAACCGCCGAACTGCCGACCTTTCGATCAACAAGCTCAGCGTCTTAGCCACTGAGCCACCACGTCCCTCACGTTGGGAACCACTGTCCTAATGCCTTTCCTCCTTCCTTTCCCAGGAATCCAAAGAAGTGCGTTCATATCCCTCAGGTACACTCATTTTTTCCTAACGTCTTTCCTCCTTTACTCAGACATTAAAACATAAGCATGTGTGTACCAGCATCCCTGCTTTTTAGGGTAGTGTATCTCAAACTTGGCAACTAATGTATGTGGACTTCAACTCACAGAATTGGCCAGCTGCCATACGCATTTTGGATGCCTTTTCTTTGAGGTCCCCAAGCCCTCAATACACTTTAACGCTGAAGTATAGCAACAAACCTTTGAATGTTATTTCCTGACTTCCCCCACCATATTAATAAAATAAACAAAATACCGGATAAGTCTTTAATTAGGCTTAGCACACCCAAGAAGCTTAGCATCTGTGCACCTTCTGCGCGTGCCATCCACAGAAATACAGGCCTTCCTTACACATTTCATGCGGTCACAGTGTCCTGTCCCTTTTGATTGTGTCCCTCAAAGAACAACCGCAGTAACGACGAAAGCACATGCCCCCTGGCCACCAAAGTTTTGCCACCCCAGTTCTAAACCCCATTCTCCGTTTAAAAGCATCATGATCTGCATAGGTTCACCTTATCTGGGGATCAGTATACTTCATATATTCTAAACAAAGCACCTTGAGCCGTTTGTTCCTGAGGCTTATCCAACTATATGATTGCTTGGTTGCCTTTTACAGAGTTCACATGAGAGTTTATTTTGGTAATAGCAGCAGAGACAAATATTTCCCACACTGTCAAGTAAATATACATCCTGCTTCAAGCAAAGCCATGCCCCCTGCTGGAGCATTTTCATCATTTCCACAAACATATGTACCTATGGGGAATTCTAACCGTCAAAGGAATCATCCAGAAAGAAGGCACCAATTCTCTTCCTGCAACTCCCGTAACAACAGCCACACATTTGAACTGCCAAAGAGGCAGAGGAGTTTCTTACCGGAAGATGCAGTTTCATCTGAATTCAAGGATACAACCTCATGAGCTGGCTGTTCGTAGAGGAGGAACTGGTAGCGGTGGTAACCACTTTCAGGTGGTGGTGTGGGTCGGATGTAGTCTGGATACCAGAAATAAAAGTAGAATAAAATTCTGGTTGCGCATATGTATATATAGCCCCCCCCAAAAAACATTTATCTAAGATTGAGACATAGCCACTTTGTAAAAGGAATGAGCCTGTTGTTCTTTCTTAATAACCATCTCATTTATTGAATTCACCTATACCGGTTCTCTTTTACTTAATAGTTTTCCTGAGACTGTTTTTCCCTACTTCTCAGAGGTTTTTTTTTTTTTTTTACAGCTCTATAATTTTTGGTTTGTTTGCATTTATGCACTACGCCAGACGTGGGACTAGATTTCTTTATTTTCCTTCAACTGTGATCCCTATTTAGAGGGGCCTTATTAAACATTCTTAATACGGAATATAATCATAGAAGCAAATGAGGATTGATGGTATAGATTTCAATCTTCCTTTGGAGCACCTGGTGTGTATGTACAATCTCTGAGTATGTTGCCACCCCTTCTCTCTATCTGGCTGTTTTCCATCAAGTGGCAAGATTGTGCTTGTCTTTTCTTTGTTGGGAAAAAAAAACTCCCTTTAACCTCACCTGGTTTTCCCAACCACTCAAGCTTAGATCAAGTCCCTTCTCTTTCCAAATCCACCTCTTGTTACCTCTCCTAACCCATCTTCCAGATGGATGACACCCAAGCCCCAAAGCACTACCTAATTTTAGACTCGTTCCAGTTTGTCTGCCTCTCATTACCATGTTCACAAATATTTATTTAAATGAAATAACTCACAATATGTGATTCTGTGTGGCCAATACAGGATTAAAACCAAAACAAGATAAATAATAAATGCAAAACACACAACGCAATATAAAACAGGCTAAATCTATATATATAAAAGCGAAAACCACTCACACATTAATCACGAAATCTCCAGAACCGTAAAGCCTACAAACTTGAAATTTGCCATGTATGTTCCTCTTGGCTTCTAGGTGCTCACTAAGAAAGGATTTTTCAAAATGACCATCGCAGCATGAGTATTTCTTATATTAATATTAACAAGCTCTGATGCTAAGGAGTTCTACTCCCCCCTCCCCACCTGAAAAAAAATCTGATCCAAATGCAAAACACAAGCAGAGGAGTTTCAGTTTCGCTTTTGCTTTCACAGCAGCAAGCAGCTTTACTACAGAACAGTTGAGCTAAGCCACGCTAGCCAGATGAATGGATGCTGGTAGGCAGAGACAGATCCCTCCCCTTATTTTCCTCCCCAGTTCAGACGAATCTGTTCCTTCTACTGTAACACCAGTTAAAGGGAAAAGAGGCAAAAAATGCAGGAAAAGATTTACAGATGCGATTAGGAAAACACAAGTAAGGGAAGCTGCCTGTTTCTCCCATGGCCAGTTCTATGTGGCATGCTCCAGAGTCAGTTCACCTGACAGCCTTTTCATCCTCCAGCCAGAGAGCAAAACCAGGAATGTTGTTTACAGGGAGGTCCTGAGCAATTCATCTGAGGGATGAATTTAAAGTCTATGCTATGCAAATAATGTCTTTATCTGTAACAGAAACTTAGCTTACCATCTCTAACGAAATAACAGTCCCTTTTTAAACTACTCATTAATTTTCAAGCTTTAAGTGTCAATTTATCAAGCCCCATCACATAGTTTTGTAGCGAAGCACGGGTATCAGCTAGTAATAAATAATAAAACGAGTTTAAAAAGCATGATATACTCTAACTAATAAGTGAATTAGTTTTAGAAGGATTCTCAATGCTCTAATCTGGTTTACAGGGGAAAACCCAAGTTTTAAAAACTTAAGGAGGGCTGACTGGATTGGGTCTCCAGAATCTTAGGAGGCAGGAGGGACATGCTTTGTCAAAGAGCAGGCACCAGGACAAAAAAAGGGCATATTTTCTGGATCCCATGGATGGCATTCTTACACAGAGAGGACCTGGAGTGTCAACCTAACAGATCTGGTAGTGTGGACAGATAATAATTGGAGATAGGTAGTCCCACAACTAACCCAGCTGAGCTGTGATGGGTTTTATAGGTGATAACCATTGTCATGAATTGCAATCTGAAACTTATAAGCCAGTACAGCTCACAAGTTGTAGAATTACATGGGCATACCATTGTACGCCCCCAACTATCTGCACCCACTGTTTTACAGACCAGTTGTAGCTCTTGGATGGTCTTCAAGGCAACTTCATATAGAGCACGTTGCTAGAGTTCAAGCAGGAAATGACCAAAGCATGAATTACTGTCAGCAAGGCCTCCTGTTCTAGAAACAGGGGCAATTGGCACACAATATAGTGCAAAGGCCCTCTTGGTTGTATTGGCCACCTGTACTTTCAGCAGGATTTGAGCCAAAGATGACTCCCCAAATGGGCACCAGATTTATCTGTGGCAGTGAACTTCATTTAGAGCTAAAGATGGAAAGTCTGCAGATTTGGGGGTGAGTCTGTTTTAAAATCATGGCCAATCTTGTTTGAGTTGAGCTGAAGCCAGTCTTTCTTCATCCAAACCTTCACCCATCCCCAACTTTCACACTGGGGGAAAAAAACTTTAATAGCATCTCTTGACCAGTGCAGAGTTGAGATGCAAACCGGTGTGACATCATCAAACTGGGCCAATGTATAACTTTATCCAGCAGCTTCATGTAGAATTCAACAGGAGTGGAGAAAGAGTGGAGTCCTCAGGTAGTCCCAAAGGTGTTTTTTTTCCCCAAAAGGCAACTGAACTTTGTTGGATTTTTTTTCTTTGAAAACATTTCACTTCTCATCCAAGAAGCTTCTTCAGTTCTAACTGTATCCTCAGTGTCACCTGAATTAGAGTGTAAATGGTGTGGAACCTGAAGGACTGCATTGTAAACAGGAGATAAGTGGTGTCTCCCTATGTTGAGGGAGGGCTATTAAATACAGAACAGAATAACAGAAAGGGACCTTGGAGGTCTTCTAGTCCAACCCCCTGCTTAGGCAGGAAACCCTACACCATTTCAGACAAATGGTTATCCAATCTCTTCTTAAAAACTTCCAGTGTTGGAGCATTCACAACTTCTGGAGGCAAGCTGTTCCACTGATTAATTGTTCTAACTGTCAGGAAATTTCTCCTTAGTTCTAGGTTGCTTCTCTCCTTGATTAGTTTCCACCCATTGCTTCTTGTCCTGTCCTCAGGTGCTTTGGAGAATAGCTTGACTCCCTCTTCTTTGTGGCAGCCCCTGATTTTAACACAGATGGCTTCTTTGACTCCTTTTCTAATTAGTGGTCCTCTCTGCCCAGAATGTGAACTTCGCTGGACAGAGCAAATGGTCCTGACTCCGTCATTTTGGACAGAGAGGATCACTGAAGAAGTTTCTTGGATGAGAAGTGAAATTTTCAAAGAAAAAAAAGAAACAAGGAAATCCACTTGCCTTTTGGAAAAAGCATCTTTGGGACAACCCATTACCTGAATGATTGAGAATCTAAATAGACATCGAGTGTTTCACAAAATGGAGGCCCAGGTTAGATCTTTTATCTCCTACCAATATTGACTGGAACTGGCCCCAGAGGAAGGACAATCTTCACAACACTACACCTTGCACACTTGCACCCCTGAACCTGACCTAGGAGTATATTATATATGATCAGTAGTATGATATTTTCCGACTGTTGATTTTTAATTTTTAATTTTTATTGTTCTTACTGTTGGGTTTTTTAAATGTTGAAAGTCTGTATGTAATTGTGGAGGTCTAGGTATGAATGTGAATCTAAATCAATGAATGAAGAATACTGTAACTGTGATTTCCTTAGTTACATTGGAATGAGACCTCAACTGAAGGATTCTAGGCAACCTTGGATATGCGTACTGGGTTGGCTGCTGACCTGTATAAGTGCAATCCTCTATTTTAATGATACTTCAATAATGCTTTCATTTGTGTTTGCTTTTTATTTTTACTCGTTAGCCACCTTAAACACCATCCTTTAATGAAAAAGCAGATAATGAATGCATTGATGTTCTTATCGCCATAATTCCCTGACCTATGGGAAACTATTTTAATATCTTTCTTCTCATCATTTTTTCATTATTAACCTTGTCTCTCCAAGTTTCAACTTTGGGCCAAAATAGCCTTACAAAGGAATAATTTGGAGGTGAGAAATGGATTTTTTTTCATCTTGCTTCTCTTCAATTGGATACTATTATAGAGGAAAAATATATATTGGGGAAAAACAGGCCATTTTTACATTGATTTCTCCCTGGGGAATGTAATCTGGTTTAATTAATTAACCCAGTAACCCAATATTCTCAACTTTCAGCTAATCATATAGGCTGAGTTTGTATTTCATCCTAGGTTATAATGTGGTTGCCAATTTGTGCCTCAATATGTTATGTGAATACAGCTGTAGAAATACTAAAATTTAAAATTATCCATGTAACTCTATGATACTCTGGAGTTGATGATCATAGAGTTACATGAGACTGACCTTTGTGAATGGTGATGCATTTATAGAGAGATGGCTTTTAGAAAGGAAAGTGATTACTTATTACTGGGAGGAAAGAGACTGAATGCCAAATTAACTACATACATTTTGGTCTAGTGTGTTGTGTGAACACACTTGTTTTTGATGAAATTTGTATGCGAACCTAGGAAATAAGGTTAATTACTTTAATCATGGATAAAAATGTCATGCAAGCATATGACTGCAGCAAGAGAGTGGCCTTTTTTGTACAGTACATTGACATATGGTTAAAGAAATCATAGTTTATTGAATTAACCATGCTGGGTGGATTCATTTAACACAATGAGTCATACACCCATTGGGGATCCATATAATACAAACTAGTTAAATTTTAGCCTACAAACACAGCAGTGGTGAAATCCAATTTTTTTTACTACCAGTTCTGTGGGCGTGGCTTGGTGGGTGTGGTGTGGCTTGGTGGGTGTGGCAGGGGAAGGATACTGCAAAATCTCCATTCCCACCTCACCCCAGGGGAAGGATACTGCAAAATCCCCATTCCCTCCCCACTCCAGGGGAAGGATACTGCAAAATCCCCATTCCCTCCCCACTCCAGGGGAAGGATACTGCAAAATCCCCATTCCCTCCCCACTCCAGGGGAAGGATACTGACTGTTCTCCAGAACCTGTCAGAACCTGCTGGATTTCACCCCTGAAAC
This sequence comes from Thermophis baileyi, assembly GCA_003457575.1. NCBI lineage: Eukaryota > Metazoa > Chordata > Lepidosauria > Squamata > Dipsadidae > Thermophis > Thermophis baileyi. The sequence goes on from QLTV01003411.1 coordinate 379,452, forward strand.
ACAGCCAAGTATATTATTTGTACTTTTTATTATTAACTCTTATAAGTTCATAACATTTTAAACACTCATAAGAAGATAAAAGGAAACATTCTAACTAGATTGTACAAATTAAGAGAGATAAAATTAAAGTAGGATATAAATGCAGATACTAGAATACTAGAGAAAAAAAACTAAAAAGCTAAACAGCTAGGTTCATAAGGTATTCAAACATAGGATATGGAAATATGAAGCTACAAAGCTACTGATATACTCAAATATTAAATTAATTGATTTCACTTCTCATTCAAGAAGCTTCTTCAGTTTTAATTGTATATCTACTAACAATTTAGATTAGAATAAAAATAATCAAGTTAGTACCCTTCAATAAGCTAATAAATTGTCTTGAAAGAACAGGAAAAGATATTTTAAATATTTTTAAATGAGGTTTTTTTTAGCATTTATTATTTTTAATTTACATTTTTATCACACTTTTCCCCCCAGGCCCTTTCTCATAACATCCCTGTAGAGTAGAGTAAATTGGGAGAGAATGATTAGCCTAAACATGGTAAGATCCATGGCTGAATGGATATTGGAAATTGGACCTCCTAAGCCTGTAACTAATAGAAGATAAAGTCACAATGCTACCATAATTTGCCGAGGTGGCGCAGTGGTTAGAGTGCAGTACTGCAGGCTACTTCAGCTGACTGCTAGCTACAGTTCGGCAGTTCAAATCTCACCAGCCTCAAGGTTGACTCAGCCTTCCATCCTTCCGAGGTGGGTAAAATGAGGACCCAGATTGTTGGGGGCAAGAGGCTGACTCTGTAAACCGCTTAGAGAGGGCTGTAAAGCCCTGTAAAGTGGTATATAAGTCTAAGTGCTATTGCTATAATGTTTGAGTTTAGGACAGCAACTGGTTGCTGTAGGGTTCATAAAAGCACTATTTTCTGTTTTTGCAGAACTGGCAAACTATATAATACCTTCCCTCGGATAGCATGCATTTGACCATGACAGGGGCTTAAAACATACATTCCTGCCTGACAAGATGTTAGTTGCAAAGCAGGAATCCAGACTTCTCCATCAAGTTCCAACTTCAATCATCTCAACATTTCTAGCTAGTTTAGCTTCCATATGCTCTATCAATTGCATAGGTTGCCATAAGAACCAGCAAGAGGAAACTACACTTAATTTCCGAAGAGCTCAGATGTAAATGAAATCAGGGCATTACTTGCTGTCAATCTTGAATGCCTCACTAGTGGGTTGATGGCTTCCCCTCCCTCTGTGTTGTGAAAAAAAAAGAATCAAATATCAAGCAGAGCTATTATGTATGCAGATGCTCCTTAATGGTTTAAAACCCCAATCTTAGCTCAAAGGGCATTTCAGATTGGATTCAAGAAGACAAGATGATGTAAAGAAATTGAAGAGATAAAATTCTTTGCAGCCTAATCAAGGGGGGTGGGGGTGGGGAAGGTGCTACTCTTTCTTCTTGAATGTAACCATCACAAATTCACTTCCCGCTGCACTTTTCTCACTTCAGAATTTTATAAGCAAAAAACTTAGTTTTCTTATGAATGCCCAATCCGGCAAATCCACCAGCTGATGTAAAAGCCTTGGGGGGGTGGGGGGTGGGGGTGGCACCAAGTCCCATGATCAGTGAAATTGGAATTTTAAGAACATATTTTCAGCATTCATACAACAAACAGTTGACATGATGAATATGGCCTATCACACAGAAAACAAAGCAGAAGGCTATAGCCCAGTGATGGCGAACCTTTTAGACACCGAGTGCCCAAACTGCACACGCGGGCATGCCCAAACTGAAAGGTTTGGGCATGCGGACATGAGCAGATATGCGCATGGACATGTGCATGGTCATGTGTGTGCACATGCGCAGCAGAGACCCGAAGACCAGCTGGTCGTCGGGAGGCGGGGCATCCCAACACCGGCAGCGCAGCAAGAGGTAAGATTTTTTTCTTTCATGAGCTTCTGTTTCGTCGTTTGCAGGGAAACAGAAGCTCACGAAAGAAATGCCACGGAGATCTGGCCTGGGGTGACGGCGCGCGTGCCAGGAGAGAGGGCTCTGCGTGCCACCTCTGGCACGCGTGCCATAGGTTCGCCATCACGGCTATAGCCAGTTCACATCGTATTTTCTAAGAATACATCTGGGACTCATATGAGACCCAGAGATATTGCTGAAAATTGTGTTATGCTCTTTCACATTGCATTATGTTAGTTTCCCATGTATTTTTAATAACAAAAAAGAAACTTAAAACAGATAAGCATCATTAAGCATTGAGCATCAAAGAATGCATTGATATACTCACTATTGCATGGACACTGTTTTGAGGACATCCAGTATAATATATGTCTACTTCATAGAGTAACAGGATTGGAAGGGACCTTGGAGTTCTTCTAGATCTATCAATGCACTCCTAAGTTGCATTAACAGAGGGATACAATCAAGATCAAGGGAGGTACTAATACCACTCTATAAAGCCTAAGTAAGACCACACCTAGTGCATCCAGTTTTGGTCACCACACTATAAAAAAGATGTTGAGACTCTAGAAAGAGTGCAGAGAAGAGCAACCAAGATGATGAGGGGACTGGAGGCTAAAACATACGATGAACGGTTGCAGGAACTGGGCATGGCTAGTCTAGTGAAGAGAAGGACCAGGGGTGACATGATAGCAGTGTTCCAATATTTGAGGGGCTGCCACAGAGAGGAGGGGGTCAAGCTATTTTCCAAGGCACCTGAAGGCCAGACAAGGAATAATGGATGGAAACTGAACAAGGAGAGACTCAACCTGGAAATAAAGAGAAATTTTCTGACAGTGAGAACAATCAACCAATGGAACAGAAGTTGCCTTCAGAAGTTGTGGGAGCTTCATCACTGGAAACCTTCAAGAAGAGACTGGACTGCCATCTGTCAGAAATGGTGTAGGGTCTCCTGTTTGGGCAAGGGGCTGGACTAGATGAGCTACAAGGTCCCTTCCAACTCTGTTAATCTGTTTACCATCTAGTCCAACCTCTTGCTTATGGCAGGAGACCTTATACTATCCAGGACAAATAGTTGTCCAATCCTTTCTTGAAAACCTCCAATGTTGGAGCACTCACAGCTCTGGGAGACAAGCTGTTCCATTGATTAATTGTTCTCACTCTCAGGGAATGCCTCCTTAATTCAAGATTGGACCTTTCTTTAATGTAGAAACCACCTTTCTGTTTTTCAAACTGTAAGTGTGTAAACTTAGAAAAAAGGGTCTTTGGGAAGTAGAATTGGATGTGGAAGACTACAGTGAGGTAAGAATAGGAAATACTTTGCCTTTTCTGTGATAGAAAATGTTACTTATTGCATAGTAATGGTCCTCCCCAAGATAAAGAATAAGTTTATTTATTTATTTATTTTATTTATTTATTTTGTCAAGTACGTATTTGGTAATATACATAGATATAACATTATTTCTATACATAAGATGGGTAGAAATAAAAGGGAACGTTTGGACAGGGACGGTAGGCACGCTGGTGCACTTATGCACGCCCCTTACTAACCTCTTAGAAATGGGATGAGGTCAACAGTAGACAGTCTAAGGGTAAAGTTTTGAGGATTTGGGGAGGAAACCACAGAGTCAGGTAGTGAGTTCCAGACATTAACCACTCTGTTGCTGAAGTCATATTTTCTGCAGTCGAGTTTGGAGCGGTTCACTTTGAGTTTGTATCTGCTGTGTGCTCGTGTATTGTTGTGGTTGAAACTGAAGTAGTCGTTGACAGGTAGGACGTTGTAGCAGATAATTTTATGAACTATGCTTAGGTCATGTCGAAGGCAA
>QLTV01003412.1:18655-51218 GCA_003457575.1 Thermophis baileyi
AGCGGTTCGCGCGCTTTGCAGGGCAGCAATGGCTTTTGGAAATGCATGGTCTTCTTGTTCTGTACGGTCCAGTTCCAGACTCGTGCTCATCCTCTCACGAGAAGGTATTTAAATAATTGGCGAGGTCGTTTCGACCTTTTCACTTTGCGAAGAGAAAACGGAGGGGAAGACGAAGTTCTGCTTTTCTGAGCAAAAGACAAAACATTCTCTCCGACGGGGATAATAGGTAAAAAAGGGCTGCTGTGCACATGAGCCCGTACCTCCAAATTCATAGCGTCCATAAATCAAACTAGGAGATCCTGTGAACACCTGGAGATTGACAGTCATTAACCACCGGCATTCAAGCGCACATTGTCCTTGATAGCTTACTTACTGGTCTTACTGTACTTAAATGCCTGTAAGTTGGTGGGTTTCTTGTTGTTCAACCAGACCAGTTTAAAATATACCTTGATCATTTTCATGTGGCCTTTTTAATTAGCATTCTGCACAATAATAAGCACAGCCTTCTACACTTTCAAAGTTAAATCCTCAATAAAGAAAATTATGCAACTTATTCCACAAAAGGAAAATATAAAGACAATGTACTATTGTGGTACTTGTCTCTTCCCTTTTAAGGGAATGAATGCCTTTGTTATACATACGAACATTGCAGATATGATGTAACCTCTTTCCCCCTTTTCCCCCAGTGAAATGTCTAAGACAGGTGAGAATAGGACCACCTGGAACACATTTCTATTGCATGTGATTTGTTTTGGGGTAAGGTGGGGCTTATGCTTATATACATGTATGTTCCTTATTGGGTAAGATAATGAACCACATGTAGGGTAGTTCTATACATGGTTGCAAACTCCCAATTTCTTAAGTTCTACCAATTATATTCAATTGTTGTAAAGTTAAGGACAAGCAGGCAAATCACAAGAAAAGTGAACAACAGGAAACACTTCGCAGTAGAGACAAGGCCCATTTCCTTCAGTTGCCTTTTACATTAACAGGATTTTTGGTGCTAATGTTGCTTCTAAAAAACAGGGTGATTATCTTACCACCCTACTCCCACCTTCAAGTCCCAGATTTAAGGTGATCTAGAAAATAACCTTTTTTGCTCAAGATGCCAAGGGAGCTATTGTGTCTACATTGACCAGGTTAGACTTGCTTATTGATAGATATGCAGAGAAAAGTGAGAGAAAGCAACACATGCCACTGGCTGTTTATTTAGAAAATTTATATTGCCGCCTATTTGCACATGGCGACTCAAGGCGGCTTACAGAAATAGAAAAACATAATATATAAAAAATAATCAAATACCAGTAATAAATTAATAATATAATAGCCCCCTACCCCTCACCCCGGTGACAACACATCACACAAGCCATTTAATGGGCTCCATCCCGCTCTGGGTTCCCCAGGCCTGCTGGCAGAACCAGGTCTTCAGTGCCTTCTGGAAGATTGTTAAGAGTGGGGCCATTCTAATCTCTGGGGGAATGATGTTCCAGAGAGGGAGCCATTAGCCTATCAGGGTTTTCAAAGTATTTTTCCATTCTACCAAGGAAAATAGGCTTTACTAACCAGCAACTGAATGAGCATAGGTCACATCACAGCAAGCTATTACATTGTTGCAGCCTGAGATAGGTTAAGTGAATAAATAAGTGTACCTAAGTGGGGTAAGGGCTTCATTCTGCATTCAGCATCAGAAGTGAGAAGTCTTAATCTCGCCCTTTGAGCTGTTGAACTTCATGAACTGGCAAGAGAAATGAATCTTGATCTTCATAAGAAAACCAGTTTAGTGCAATGAAGGTAGAGTACTGGTATTACCTATTCTATTGAAAAATCTCAAGTTATAGTGAGATGGGCAGCGTATAAATTTATAAATAAATGAAAGCTCCTTGATTGATTTGGGATTACTAGCTCTTAAAACTAATAATTTTTAAATGGCTGATACAACAGCAAAATCTCCTGCTCCCCTGTGAATATATGATGCTGTTATATGACCACAGCAGGATTTGGGTTCATTTCTCCCAAGTAAGTTTTAAAAAGTCTTCTATCCTTTAAGAGAATATGGGAATTCACTTCAGCAGCAGATGCTGTTTCATCAATAGCCAAACATTATTAGATTCATCTCAGAAAAAAAGGTTAAGATTCCAGGAATCTCAATTTTTATGATTAAGTGATTGTACAACAAAATACAGACATTTACAAAACAAATTGGACTTAGAATATTATGCTAAGAACTGAAGCAAAACATGTAAACTTCAGGATAATTTTTTTAATTCTAAGAATATACTACTTCCAAATGCAGCTAATATGATACAGAAAATTTAATGGAGTCAACTTTAAATACTAGTAGACAGTATTAGTTTTACTCTATATTTAAGTGATGAATATGGGAAAACATAGTTTAAACATTTCTTAGGAAACCCTTGGGCTCTTATGTGTTTTGTATTTGTACATATGTGGATAAGCAAATACTCATTTACAGATAGTCCTCGACGTACAACCAACAATTCACCCAAAACTTCTGTTGCTAAGTGAGATAGTTTTTAAAGTGAATTTTGCCCCATGTTATGACTTCTTGTCACAGTTGTGAAGTTAGTAATAGATTGTTAAATGAATCTGGCTTCCTCATTGCTTGTCAGGTCACCAAAGGTGGTCACATGACCCCGGGACACTGCAATCAAAATAAACGAGTCAGTTGCCAAGCATCTAAATTTTGATCATGTGACCATGGGGATGCGGCAATGGTTCTACGTGTGAAAAATGGTCATAAGTGCTGCTGTAACTTTGATCAGTCACTAAACGAAGGGCTTACACATACATATATACACATACATATACATACATACACATATTTAAAGTCTAAATATTGTCAAACCAATTCTTTCAAAATGAATTTCAATAGAAATTTCTATGAAAGTTATAAATAATGAGAGTCCATATATCTAATATAAAATTCACACTTTTAAATATTTTTATTAAGAATAAGCTGTTTACTATGTGTTTAAAGATTTACAACCAAAAGCAGTATTATATACAGGCAGTTGGCATTCTAAGAGGATATAAACAAGGTCAGAAACTGGTTTTGTGTCAATTAAAAAAAAGATATTTAACCTTTCAATCACTTACAGTAAAATTCATGTTAACTTCAGCCAATTACACATTTACATTTCCTTAAAATATGAAACATTGCATTGATAATGCACTAATTAAGCATGTTTACAATTCAAATATCTAAAACCTGAGTCAAACCTAATAATGCTCTTGATAAAAAAAGATTCTTAGAATATAGAGACCGGTCAGTTGTTAAAATAAAGCATATACTTAACAGAACACTGACTTAAGAATGCAGCATGACATCCATTGCTTTCCCCCGCCCCAAATTTTGTGATTTTTACCATTCTTGATCATATGAAACATGCCCCATCTATTTTTTTGCAGATGTATACATCAATATTTATTTAGGGAATAATATAAATGATTTGCATTAATTGAAGTCAAAGAATTTAATAGCAAATTCTCAGGACAGCAACTTCAGTCCCATATCTTCTATTGGTATTAAAATCTCTTGAACATCAGGATTTTATTAGATTAACCTCCATATTTGTTACTTGATGTGTCTTAAAGCCATTAAATTTGGAAAAACAGATAATTGATGGATAAGGCCTTTTAGATCTTATGTAAAGACTTATGAGAGACTGATAAGAATTGTGTCTTATGTAAAGACTGTTGAGATTTCATTTTCTGATTTTTGTAATATTTGCATTTCTGGTTCCTGAATAAAGTTCCTGCCAGCCATAAGACCAACTATCTTTTTTCTTTGTAATTTCTAATGCAGATTTTTTAGTAATACCATTCATGATTTGTCATATTCTCTACATTTAAAAAAAATCTGAGATAACTCCAATTTAATCTATGACATTTAAATGTTAGGCATTTATATTAATGACTATTTATTATTCATACGATAATTTCTTAAGGCAGAAGGTGGTCAAACTACGGTACTTTGACTGGTCTTTACATTGAAGATTGTCCCAACAGATTTTAAACCAGCTGATTAATTATGCACAGAGTGATGGAATGAAACAAACTGAATAAACTCTTGAAACAAGATAATTTCACTTTTTTGTAACTGTAAAAATTATTTGTCATAAGAAATAGCTTTTATTATAATACAAATAAAAATTATTTGTGAGATTTTTCATGAAAACATACCCATTTTTATCTGCAGATATTATACTCGACATTACTGCAAATTCAGCAATTCTTATTTTTCAAATTCAGCCATTCTACTTTTGAAATTCAGCAAATACAGGCTTTAAAATTGTATACAGAAAAAGCCTCATCTGACATTTCAAGTAACAAGACAGGCTTCATTCCAAATAGCAAAATATTTTCCCCCCACCAAGCACAATTCACTACATTTGCCTGATGTTTCTAAATGTTCAATGAAATGCCTTTATTGTGTATGTCCTAAATGGTAACTTTCTGAAAAAACTCCCACCAATTAAATCAATTATGTCTTCTGCTATTATATTTCAAGTCATATTTTTTCTATTAGGATGAGCTTGGAATACACATACATATTCTCTTGATTTATAGAACACAAATAAAAAATTGTTAAATTAAGACAAACCAGGAACAAATTTCATGTTGCTATTTCCCAGCAAATGTAAAAACAGTCATTTCTCATGAAAAAGAAAATTCTTCTGAAGAATCAAAGGGATGGACCGTCGAAGCCACACAAGAATGGTTGTTTATATACCTGGGAATGGATTGCTGCTCAGCATAGCTTATTTTCAGTCACTGTACAGAAGAGTTCTCATCTCCAACATTGACCAACTAGTCGTTCTACTGTTAGAAAAATCATTTAGTAGAGTTTTTGCCAAGGTGAAACAAGTCACGGATGTCACACAACGCTTGTTTGAGGTTTTTCCCAAAGCGATGAGAATTCTAAAAAAATGTTAAAAATCAAATTCACAATCACATAGCAATCTTATAGTGTACATAAAGTATGCATGCATATACACAATTCTACTTTTTTAATGTGTGAAGCTGATTGCCATATACTTTTGTTTATTCAGTGATGTGATTTTTATAGGTTCTTTTTATAAAACTAATAGGACTAATGTTTGGAAAATAATTCGGACTTGATTTTATTTATTTACTGTAAACATTTATGATACCCATATCTACTAAATTAGATATATGATATTAGTACCGTAGTAAGTATATGATGAAAGTGGAGAAAGGTAGGTTCCAAAGCCATTTTCTCTAGAAAATCATTTCTGAGGCTTGGATGAAAATGTATCAATAGCAGCAACGCTATATTAGTTATGTAAGATAAAGCCACTTTTAGGCTGTTGGTTATGGTGTATCTTACATTAGCCACTTTATCTCAGATAACTGGTTAATATAGAGTGACAGTATCTTATCTGATTGGATCCAGGCTTAGAAGCAAAGCAGAGCTGGGCCTGGTTAGTACTTGACTGAGAACAATTTTGCAAAAGGCAATGGCAAGCTACTTCCATTATGTTGCTAAGAAAGCTGCATAAATGGATGTGTCCACCGTCTTAGAAGTCGAAGATTTTACTTAAACTTTGGTCCCCGAGAACTTCATGAGGTGTTGAAGTGTTTAACAGTATGCCTGTAAACATATAAATATGCACACCTCCAAATTCGCCTAACCCACTGTCTCCTTGCTCTCACGCACGCACACACACACACAGAGTTCAGCATTTCTCTTTTCTCAGGGAGAACACAGCAATCTTCTGCTCTTTTCACTGGGTATATGAGAGTTAAAGGTAATTCTTCCAAAATCTGTTGATCAGTGGCTTATAAGCACCTGGGATCTGTTTCAATCCTGGTGCCTTAAGGCTGTTGGGATCTGCATGGGGAGGAATCCTCTCTGACCTGATCCTACCAAGACTAAGGAGTTGTTTGAGCTCCCCAAGTCTGGGGATACTCCATCTTTGATCCTTGATGTATCTGTCTGGCCAATTTAATCTACCAGGGCTGGCACAGTCCAGGTTCTTTTGATGATTAAAGCCATCTATTGGGATCCCAGAAATGTGCCTTCTCTGCAGCAGCATCTGCCCTTTGGAAGGAGGCTTCCTGCAAGAACCAGATGGCTCCCTCTTGGCTGTTGACGGGCCTTGAAAACAAGGCACTTTGCAAGGCACTTAGGCAAGAGAAAGTAAAACCCTTTTCCTTTCTTTCTGCTGTTTGTTATTTTATTTTATTACTTTTTATTAACTGTGCTCTTGTTTTACTTGTTGTGAGCTGCCCAGAGTTGTTGGAAGTCAGGTGGCATAAAAATTTGATAAATAAACAGATAAATAAAAAAGCCAGAAACAAAACCTATAGTAGATTGCAGCTGGCATCTATATTTTCCAACCTTTGTTTAGTGTAACCAGAATATATACATGCTTATTTGGAATACTGAAGTACATTATCTAAAAATATTGGGCAGTATTTTAAAACCACTAATGTATGTTATACAGTTTCATACAGTTTCATCCAATTTTCTCTTGAGATAAGCAGTGCAAAAAAATATACCTGATACAAAAATGGGGCTATTAGTGAATCATATAGGATGAGAGTAATTGACCATAAAATTAATAAAATACTTACTGTTTCAGTACAGGAAAATTTACTGGATATATGGAAGTTAATGAGATTCTCACCCACAATAATGTAAGATACACCATAACCATCATCAGCAACCTGTAGAAAATATACGTAGAATACCTCAGTTCTCTGCATGTCCACAACAAACCAGCTCAAGACTATTTTGTTTTTAAAGTCCAATATAAGATGCTCAATAATAGGACATATTTTTATGTTTCAATAAAGACAGGCATCATTTGAAAACAGTTTATCATTCTGGGAAGAATTGAAAGGAATGTCAGGCTAATATACTGTGCCTTCTCAAGGTGATAGAAACCTTTTGCTTTTTTTTTTTTTTTAACTGATATAACCTCAGTAATTAAATCATGCACTGTGATTAATCACAATTTGACAGACTAAAATAATGTGAAATCAAAAGGTAATATAAATTTTTTGCTTTTTTTTTTTTTTTAACTGATATAACCTCAGTAATTAAATCATGCACTGTGATTAATCACAATTATTAGTCAAATTTTATTTAAGGCAAATGGCACATTAGCCTTACTGAATTATAAAGAATTTAAATAATCTAATGGATTTGTTTAGGAAATTGTGTAGGAAATGTATATGAGGGAATATAATTTCTTGGGGTGGGGGGAAAGCAGAACATTTGTCAAAAATCTATAAATGTTATGATCAGAGAAACTTCTCTGAAAATTATTTATGGATGGTCCTTTTGAGAATTAAAAAAAATCACATAACAAAATTTAATCATCTTCCTATTAAATTGTTTTTAAACAACTGTGGTTCTTTTATCCACATGTGGTAATGTATCATATTCATGATATAACATCAATTTATACCAATTTCTGACATTGTTCTAAAATAATGAACAGATTTATTTAGTCTGTTACTTCTATCTTTCGTGTGACAAATGGTCTTAAGTTGACATACAATACAAGAGGAATAAGAAGCTATCAAAGCATTTATTTACTGAAATATAGAGCAGTCATATTTACTACAATGAATCTTAATTTGATTTTTGGTTCTGTGCTAGTAAGATATTCAGTTTGCAGAATCCCTTAGTTGGGGTTTGGTTAAATTATACAGTGCATTATTTAAATTTATTTTCATGGATTTTTAATATATTATTGGTTGGGTGGTTAATAAATTCATAACAATAAGAAACAGAACTTTTCCCTTCTCTGATCTGTTCCAATATATAAACAACATTAACTTCTCAGCCTTTTGTTAAACTGTACACTGACTGAAAGAATTAATAGATTCTACCCATCTCAAAAATTATAATATGAAAACTGGGGTAATTGCTTAGATAATGAGAAGAACAATTCATCTAATGTTCAATCAGGTCTTTTAAAATATAACATTTCTGATCAACAACTGATTTAATTGCATTTTTGTTCTTTTCCTTAGATATAAAAGCTTAAGGTTCATAAAGTTCATGTTTCCACTGATAAATATTTGAGCATATGTCTGCAGCATTGTATGATAGAAGATGTGGCTGGCATGAGGTGATCTGTAATACTAGATGTTTAAAATAAAAAACATGCAGACATACAGGTCCAAAGCCTCCACCACTGGACTCCATTCCAGGATTCTTATTCAGATCAATGTGTTGTTGAGGTGTTTGACTTGTTGAAAGTCTCCAGGGTTCTGCCAAAACCTAGGAAAGACGATATAAGAAATTGCACACTTTTCAGCTGCTTGCAGGAACGAAAACTACTATTTTGAAATCAAAGGACACGTGCAACTTGAGTAAGCAAACCATCTGTACTTTTGCCAAAACCTCTCTTACAACCACAATTTCCCCAAAAGGGATGGAATGTCGCTACTGGAAATATCCCCAGAGCATTCACAATAGGAATGAATAGTGGAGTTTTTCCATGAATTGTGAATGGAAGATATGTCAATGTGCAATGCATGTTGCTTTCAACTCTCAAAGGCCTGATCAGAGAATTATGTTATTTATTTTATAAATAAAAATATAAATAAAATCATTTAAAATATTTATTTATATTTTGTTTTGTTTATTATAGCTGGGTTCTCGTGAAATTGGATCCCTATATCCCAAATTATTTTGGTGACGATGATGAGGAATTGTTATAAAAAATGGCATAGAGGGGTTAAAAAAAAAGCCTGCAAAATGTGATAAAACAATTATAATGAGTGAAAAACATTTTGTATTTGTTTTGTACTTTTATTGCATTTGTTTTACATACAATTTAGTCTGCTTTCTATTAAAAACAATCCCAAAAATACTTCTGTGGCACCGAAGTTAAAGAAAGTACAATAGTTCAAGGATGGATGACATGTGCAGTATACCATGGAAAAGGTATTAAATCCTGAAAATCCAATTTTTTTCACCCAAGCACCTAATAGTAACTGTATCTTCTCCGGCATATGTGGGAATTGCAGAGGATAGCTGCACAACTTTAGGAAAAGCTGTAGTTTCCTCAAAATGGTGCATACACGTATCATGATCATACGCCAAAGGATATTTCTGAAATTAAATCCAAAGCACTGCATAGCTCTATCAGTTAGACCAGAGATCATTAGAACTTCAAAGGTTGTAGGCTAGACTAGGAGGTCAAAAACAATCCCAGAAGACCATGGCAAACTAAATGTTACCAAGAAAATTATAGGAAAGTGACCATATAGGTACCAGCTCACTTCCTTTTATCACTTTTCTCTTGCAGTTTTCCTTATTCAGAGCGTTTTTAGAAAAATGTATGAATTTCGGCAGACTCCTTGGCCTGTTTTTTAGAAAAACCACTTTGTTTTGTATAACCCCCGGATGTTTCCAAACCATCGCAGTTTGATTCTTGATTTGGTCAAATCCAATGCATACCCTCCACTTTTGTATTCAACATTTCTATTTCTATGATTCCAGGCACAAAAAGGCTAAGACCAAATATGGCACAGCACTTGCAAATGATTGTAATTCTTGTTTCAATAAATTAAAGTGTTCATAATGCTGCACTGAATGTACACATTTGAATGTACGTATTTAAAATTTGCAAATATAAATTTTATGTATATTCTTTAATATACTAAATTCTTAAAATATACTTATTTTCAGTTTTGCAAGGATTTTAAGCCTCAGAAAGTTTTCTCACAATGCTAAGTTTCTAGTTTAAAAGGTTTTCAACTGTTTGAACAACAGATCATTAAAGATACCAACAAAAATTTTAAAAAGAGAAAAAACCCAAATTATTTGCACAAGTATTATATGGCTACTTACTTCTTTTAGAAAAGGTGATTCAACAGCAAGGTATTTGGAGACCACATAAAGACAGAAAAGGTGACGATCAATGCCAGCACCAGTCATGGCCAGACGATATAAGCACTGATGATTAGCAGCAGCAGCCTTGAATAGATTACGCTTCTTTTCTGGCTGTAAATTAAAAGGGGAAAACAACTCACTATTTCTGTTTAAATGCTATTAAAATGAAACACCAAATTCTAGAAAAAGACAGAACAGATCCAACTACCAAAGTCCCTTTAGGAGCACCAGAAGTGTAACATCCCACCCACTGGACTTTCCTCACTTGTACAATCTCCCACTGCACTTGTACTACTTCTAGGGTCGTGATGGGGAACCTCTGGCACGTGTGCCGGAAGTGGCACGCAGAGCCATTTCTCCGGGCACGTGGAGCAGTCGCCCGTTGCTCTTCCGGGTTCCGGCCAGCTGGTTTTATCACGCATGGGCGTGCTGGAAACGAAGAGCAGCCGCCCAATGCGCATGCGTGCGCCAGGAAGATCATCTTGTTTCCAGCGCGCGCATGCGCCTCGGCCACTTGGTCTTCTGGTTTCTGGTGCGCATGCATGTGCGAAGACCAGCAACGACAAGAGCAACGGGCGCGCGTGCCAAAAGACGCGGAGAGGGGATCCCGGCAGTCGCTTCCTAGGGGAGCAGAGCTGTCGGCCAGGGTGGGCTGGGGCTTCCCTCCCTCCCTGCCCGAGCGGGCTTCTTGTGGTCCGGAGCACCTGGCCGGCTCGGGTGCCCCAGAAGAGCCAGCCGGCCCCCACGCAGCCCCCCTGCCACTTCTGCCAAGGAAGCGCAACCGCTTCACCGGCGTTCCTTCTGCGCAGCCCCGCCACCCCAGAAGAGCAGCAGTGGCAGCATTTGCTGGCTGCCCTGCCCGCTGTTTCTCAGCAGCAGGAGCAGTGAGCGGGGCAACTGGCCACCCAGCCAGCAAAAGAAACCCGCTCGGGTGGGGAGGGAGGGAAGCACCGTCCCAGAAGAGCAGCAGCAGCGGCAGCTGCAGGGGGAAGGGCAGGAGCGACCGGCCGGCTTGGGCGCACGGGGCAGCAGGGCATCATTTTCTGGCTGGGCGGCCGGCTGCCCTGCCCGCTGCTCCTTCCCCGGCGGCAGCAGAATCTAGGGAAATGTAATGATTTTTTTAACATGGAAATTTATTAAGAAACAAATGGGAGTAGAAAAGGGAGTTGTTATATATCTTATATATATATCTATCTCTGAGTCAAAAGAGGCAGATGTACCTATCATATTGCTAGCATCTGATAGACAATGGGAAAGGCAAGGCAATTCTAACAGTTTTCTATGGGTGTTTTATTGACATCCCATCTAGTTTATATGCAGTGTAAAATGATGGACTAGAAGACAGAGATACTGGAATTAAAATTACTGAAACACCAACAATCTCAAATATGCTGATTGAATTATTTTAATGGCAATTCCATATGAGGTTTCTATGATGGTTTGATTATAGTACTAAAACTCTAATGATATAAATTTATATTTTTCACTACCTTGATCTATTTTTCTCTGTACTCATTTGAACTCACACATTAATCACAGAAAAATTGTGATTTTATGTCCCTATCATCAATGGTTCAGAACGGTGAAGATTTAATGGCTTCTGCATATTGTTCTGGAAATCTAAACACATGGTTTAAGTAATATGAAAGATAAAAAGAGTACTTTTACACCGAAAACTTTTTAATAACATGTTTAATAACTGAAAATGAAGAGTCAACACTTTGAAGTCTTAAACTTAATATACCAAATATAAATAGTACTTTTTATGACCACCAGATGGCTTCATCTTTTCCCAGCTATTTAGTTTCAGGCAGTTCTGTGTATGTGCACTCACCAAATTTATTGTGCTCTGTTTGGAAAAAACTAACAATGTTTACATAAAATTAAAAGCAGAAATGGCATTGAAGAAAATGTTTCACTCTAAAATTTTCCTGACCTCAACCAATTATTTGTCTAAGGAAAAATACTTGAAATATTTCCCAACACTTTATTTAAATATTTATTTACTACAATGTATATTACTCAGGAAAGCAAATCAAACTACCTGTTTGTCTTAGAAATTGTGGGCTTAAATAAAAGTAAACTTAAATAAAAGCGAAGGTAATATTTAGACTTGATTAGCACATTCAACTTACAATTTCATTTGGGTCTTCCATAGCTTGCACAAATTTGCAGGACTGGACAGTACATGAGCGGACTGTTTCTGTTCTGCCTTCTCTAAATAGGCGGGTCATAGATGCTTCGTATGTTAAGCAAAATTTTCCCATGTCCTAAAAAAAATACAGTTATTTATATGCAACAGTAAAAAAAAAGTCACATATATTATTATTTAATTATTTAGTGAAAGGCATTGGTACATGAAAGCCAGGAGTCTACAATATTATTACAGAGTAGAAGTTTGGCTGCCTAAGATTGCAAGTTTGTTCACGCTCACACGCTATCCAAAGTGCACCACAGGGGATAAACTAGCTCTGCACACAGAGCAGTTAATGGCATTCTGCTGGAGTGTCGGCATCATCCGGGGCTTTTTCTCTGCTGGTGTTCACCTTGCATTCGGGCTGGTCTGGCGCTGGTTGGTTTCTTGCTTCTGCCGTTAGTCCCACTGAAGTACTACCTATTGATCTACTTGCATTTGCATGCTTTCGAACTGCTAGGTTGGCAGAAGCTGAATCAAGTGAGGGGAGCTCATACCGTCATGCGGTACTAAGTCTTGAACTGCTGAAATGCAGACAGCCAACCTTCTCTGGTCGACAAATCCAGTGTCTTTAAGTTGCTAAACTACCACGTCTCTTTGCATATGAATATAAATCATATTATGTCAGTCACATAAATATGAGCATCAACTCTTACTTTCAATACAAACACACACCTTTATTCCCATCTCAATTTTCTGAAAGACAGACAGAAAAAAAAGAAAGAAAGAAAGAAAGAAAGAAAGAAAGAAAGAAGCTAAGTAGTAAATGAGAATAAACTAAGATGTACAGTACATATATAGAGGAGGCAGAAGGACAACAGAGAGCAAGGCGATAGTACTGGCCTTTGTTCCTGGGTGAGCAACAGTATCTAGGTGCATATGGAGGTAACACCTAATCTCCTTATGGCAGAATCCTATTCAGCAATTCTTTTACTGACTTCAACAGAATTTAATCCCAAATACATTCTAGAATATTTTTCATTTCATACCGAGTTTTCTCTGACTCTTTTCCTTATTCGTTTGCTTTTATCATTTTAGCTGTTCCTTTCTGAATATTTTCCGTATCTACAATGTATTTTTTAGGGAATTACATGCAGTATCACATGAAATATACACTTGTAGTGCTATGTTACTTTCTGCTTTAGATGCAGTCTCTCTGCATCAGTTCTCCACACTTTACAGTATTTACTGTAATGCAAAAGACCCTTCACGAATAGGATGCATTTGTGAATTAAAAGATCTTTGCCACAGACAATGGCAAAGCTTGATAAAATAGTACTAAATGATGCAGAATACAGAGCTGCTTAAATTTCATTTCTGGGTGATTGAAAAAAAAATACTACAGTATTAAACGGCTTCAGCACGGAAGCTTTAGAAAAGACTGTCAGCTCTCATTAGCTACACTGGAAAGTTCATTTTTTTAATCTGGGGAAACTTTTTCTTTTTAAGCAGGAAGTTTAAAAATGGTATCAGGTACTTTATGTTTGTTTGTTTTTTTAAAAAGTTGTCTAAATTAGACTAAAAGTACCTAAGATACTTACCCGATAATGAGCCAGTTGCAAAGCAAGTTGGACAAATGCATCGGGACTAGTTTTGGTTTTCTTCATTAATCCTTTCCCAAATATATCAAAAGGAAAAGAATGAAAATCCACATCATCTGCTAACGGCCTTGCAATGTCGAGAGACTTCTCAATCACTTCTTGGCACTAAATAATAGCAACAAGCATAGTATTATTCAGGAAATATTCAGAGATCATATTTTTTAAACCATTTAATCCTAAATTTATCAGCTTATCCTAAACGAAATCAGCAGTGATCGCATTGATCTATTTTAAAAACAAACAAGTATGTGAAATATGTGTATTTCAGTCAGTAAGAAACGTTATAGGGTAGCATCCGGAAGTATACCTGATACCATGGATCTAGAATTGGATATGCACCCACCTCTTCAGAGATTTCCCACTGCAGCTTGGTAGGCATAGGAATGCACAGAGTGGCCTCCCCTTTGCAGTGTCCATCTTCTGTGTATCCCAATTCAAGACAGTCAGAAAACAAGACATTCTGGAGATGGATAGTGTAGATGATTGGGGGAATGAGAGAAATACTTATAAGCATGTTAAACATACTGCTGCAGATCATACAGAGGAAAAAAAACAAAGTTTCTGATTAAATCTTGCATTTTGATTTAAAACTTCAAATTATCAATGGCAAGACAAGAAGATTTTAAGCAAGACAAAAACCTTCTCTCAATGTGCTATGATCCCATATCACATAATAAACTTCCATATTTCTTAAGTATATATATCAACTATTTGGCAGATTCATGGGATATAACAAAATCATGTGCAATATTATCAATGAACTTCAATTACTCTGTTTCTGGCATATATTTATTCTGTGAGGAACATAATATCAATATCTATTTTTATCTATTTTCCTGGCCTTCCTCACTTGCTAGTGTGCAGTCTTCAATACTAATCAGAGGTCAAGGATTGTCCTCATCTTCAGGAAGAAAGCATGTACCCCTGCTGTAATCCATTTGATTTATGATAGGAAGCAACAGTAGAATTTAGATCATAGTTCTAATGCTTGCATGGTCCACTGCATAGTTCCAACAGGGATATATGAACTTTCTGGAAAGGAAGAATCACATTTGACCCTTGAATGATGCGCACTCCAAAAATAGTTAACACGACCAAGGCAAAAGCTAAATTTGATTTCATTTTATTTAAATTATTAAATTAAAATTAATATGAACAATTTCATGGTAATAGAAATGCTCACCTCCCAAAGATGTCCGACAATTGGGGCATCTGCCCAAGAGTGTTCACTATTCAGGCCCATTTTGCCATTTCTGAACACTATGAGATTAAACGACTTGTCAAACCACCTATGAAAAACAGTAATGTCCATAAACTGTTTTATCACCACACTTACTAATAGCAATCTCTGAATGGCAATGTTTATGCAGCCAAAATGGAGCCATTCAACTGCAAGAGGAATGTATCTACAGACTTGACAAAAATATTTTTCTCTTCAATTTTGCAAAAAAATTAAAAATGCTTTAGATAAAAATACCTGCAGGGTGATGCTATGCCTACTTCTCCACAAACATAGACTAATAAACACTCAGCACAGAATCCTGCATGATGGGAATACTGAAGAAAACTAAGGAAAGGACAGAGAATGGAGCAAAACACTGAAAGAACAGTTTCAAATTGAAACTCTATTTCAATTATTAAAAATAATTTTATAAATCAATGGTTCTTTCACCCAAAACATTTTTAAAAAATAAACAAGATCGATGTCTTTGCCAAAACAATGCTCCAAATTTGGAAGAATAAATATGTAGCCTTGATATAGGATACTTCTCCTCAACCCTTTAATAACATATATAGAGAACAGGACAATTACTATAATTTGACTTAAATGAGACTTTGCTGAAGATATAACATTTAGAATAAAAAATTCCTACAAGAAACTCTCAATAAAGGACAATTTTAAAAAATGAGTAAGTGATCATGTATTTTTCTGAAACCAACTTTATTGGTAATAAGGATATTAGAGCTTCAGCAATTCGACCTTATACCAGTTTGGAGAAGTCAATATTTAACCATCTCGAACAACCACAATAAACTATTTCAAAAATTTAGCGGTTACAAGATAGGAGATCCACCTCTTGATTCAATCTTCAGTAGAAGATTGCACAAGACTCATACTTGACTCCAGTCAAATTGGCACATACTGTATCTATCTTAATTATTCTTGTAAAAGTTGGAGAGGTTGTTACAAAAAGGGGACTTTCTTTTGTGATGGCCATGTGACCATCCTTTTGGCATAAAACTCTTGATGCTAATAATGCTGATGAGATTAGCATTATTACTGAAAAAAGAAATCAAAACTACCCAGAGGTAGGGTTACTCCACTTATTCACTGGATTGGATATCAACCTTAAAAACAAATGAATCTATCATTTACCTTAGCAGCTAAAAAAGTAATTGCCCAATGGTGGAAAACTATAGATAATTTGAACAATTGAGAGATAAATTAACAAGCCCTCTTCAAACACCATGTTAGAAAATATCACAGATAACAAACACTTAAGATAATGAAATACCAGATGTAGGAATCACAACTTTATCCAATTTATATGTTAACTTGCAAGAGACATATTTGCGGCTGCACTTTGGATACACAACAGACCCAAAGCTTAGTGAAGCATTCAGTATTGAGCAGGGAATGAAAAAGCATGTGCCATGGCCTTTTGTTTAATATTTACGATTAAGATAAAGGAATGCTTGTGCTGAAGCTAGAGATACGTTTGTTGGGAATGTGTATACTGTACACGTTTACTTTTGTAGGCTGGAGGCAGCAGAATCTGCCATATTGGGACATCACTAGTAGCTAAGGAGAGGAATGGAAGGCTTTGCCAAGTCTGGGGATTAGGAGATGAGAACTAGAGAGAGATGCTATGCTGGGAGAAGAAATGGACAACATGTACCAGCCTTGCTTCATTTGTCCTGCTGAATTCTGTTTTCCCCAAAACCTTGAACCCCCAAAACATTCAGTCGTGGTGGCACAGTGGTTAGAATGAAGTATTTCAGGCTAACTCTGCCGACTGCCAGCAGTTTGATACTGACTGGCTCAAGGTCGAATCAGCCTTCCATCCTTCCGTGGTCGGTAAAATGAGGAGCCAGATTATTGGGGGCAATATGCTGACTCTGTAAAATGCTTAGAGAGGGGTGTGAAGCACTAGGGGGCGGTATATAAGTCTAAGTGCTATTGCTATTCTGAATTGCATTTCTACCAAACCATGGCTCACCCAAAATGATGTGGAAAAAATCTTCAGAATACAATGGGTTGTTGTGGTTTCAAAACTATTTTTTCATGTTTCTAGTGATAAAGTTTAGAGAAATACAGTAAATGGTGTTGGTGTACACAAAATTTAATGGAGCTATATTTTCTTTTCCTTTTATCTCTCCTCTCCTGTTGTATTTCTTTTGCTTACTATTTCTTAATTCTTTTCTGTGCATTGCAGCATTAGTCATTTCTTTGTCCAGAAATTGTATACTGAGGTGAAAGTAGGTCCCAATGTCTATACAATTATTAGCACCTCACCAAAACCTACAATTCTCCGTAATCTCTGAGAGTGGTGGTAAGAATTGAACAAATGAGATAGGCATTTTGTGGGCAAAGCCAGAAACTCTTCAATGAAAGATACAAATATAACATTACTTTAAACGAGGAAACAGAATTCAGAGCTAATCTTGACTTCTAAAAGGCCCCATTGTTTAATTATTCAGAAAAACACTATAACCAAGATATTAAAGCAAGACATCAGTAAGCATTTCATTGAACAGTGTACCATTTGTTCTTTGATTTTCAATGGTAGTCAAACCCATGCTTTCAGACAGAATATTTCTTTTCGTCTACTGAAAATGGAATATTTATATATACACGAAAAAGATGAAAGAATACCTCTTTCTCAAGCATAGTATACCTGTCATAGCATTTGCCATGTAGAAGTGCCTTTGAATATGCATCCATTGATTTAACTGGATCCTCTTCTCTGTAACCTTGAACAGTATCGTCCAAAGTAACAAAGAAAGCAGCCTTTTCAATTGCATCCAATGACTGCTTGTTCTTTCCTCTTGCAAAATACGTTTGCCGAGCTTTAGCCCAAGGAACTCTGTCAGATGAATATAAAAACATTGTGTCAAATCACTTGAAGAATCATCCTTATAAAAAGGGTGTAATTTTATATTCAGATTTAAAGTGATGTCTAATGAACTCTGTATGCATTTATGTGTCTGTGTGTGGGTGCACACCTTCAAGTCAGTATCGATTCCTGGATTGCAGTTTTATTGGCAATGTTTTTCAGGGAAAGGGTTTACCATTGCATTTTTCCCAGGGCTGAGAGACAGTGACTGGCCCAAGGTCACCCAGATGGCTTTGTGCCTAAGGCAGGACTAGAATTCATGGTCTCCTGATTTCTAGTCTGGTGCCTTAACCACTCCACCAAGCTGGCTCTCTCTAATGAAGAAACAACAAAAATCACTGCAAATTTCACCAATGCTATGTATGGGGGGGGGGGAGTTGCAGAGCAATGGAATTATCAAACAAAACATTTATATAAAGCTTCAAATTTTAACCATGCATTTAACCATAATCTTTAAACGCATCTTTGCAAATTAAAGTCTGCTGCATGTAATCCTCTGGCTTTCCCTATCTTCTCTCCACAATCCCCTATTTAATTTATTTAGCATATGGCACATCATACACGGACTAGCAATATATATTAACATTTCACCCAGATTAGTAAAACACAATAAAATATAATGTTAAAAAGATCTATGTTCAAATACCAATGTCTAGGCCATCTAACCATTGACGCACAGCATTGCTTATATTAAAAAAAATCAGATACTGGACCAGTATATGCCCGTCACAATGTGATCTATAGTTTGATGTGGGATCCCGCAGTCACACTGAGGGGACATACTATGCCCTATTTATACAGAGAGTCTCAGGAGATACACCATGTGAATCCTATTCAGGATTGTCCACCCTGGATAACATGACAGCATGAACCAAATGAACTAGCAACTGCTGCAGCCAGACTACTCTGTAGACTTTCCTGGCTCTCAAAATACATGGCAATGAGAAAAAAACCCTGACTTTTTCAGGCTCAAATGACAAGAGAGATCGGTAATATTATTCGAATCTGCCAAATCAATGTTGAGGCACTCAGCAGATCCAAGAGCCAATATGTTTCCTAACTTGTATTGGACAGTAACATAGACATGGCCATCCTCCAAGAAATGCACATAAAAAACAAAGAACAGCAACTCAGAAGAGGCTAGGTTTATGGCTACGACCTATTGTCGACCCACTTACCACCACAGCTGTGGCATGGCTACATATATTAGAAGGACTATAGAGAATGCCTCCTTATTTTCAGCCTCTACAAATAACAATATAGATGAAGTAGTTTCCAAACTAGGTGATCTAACAATAGTAAACATCTTTAAACCACCTCTGACAGCATGGCCATCGCATGTCTTGAACATCAAGCTGCACCCAACGATCTCTGCGGGACATTATGTTAACTGGGCCACAGCAAACAAAGTCTCACCATCCCCACCATCCCTGGCATCCCCTTTCTCTTGGCATCAAACCCATTTATCATGGTCTTTCATTCTGAAATACTGCTAATGTTCAGTAGATGGTGTGATATTACACGTTAACTTTGTGTGTACTGTGCTCACACAAACACACTGTGTTCTGGATCCAATCCACTGTGTATACAGTATGTTGCATTCCTGCTATCCTCCTCACCTAATAATTGAAATAAATAAATTAAACCCATTGAAACCTACACTCAGCCATTTCTTAGCTTTACAAGTAAGAGATACAAAATCAGTTGTAACCACTTGAAAGTTGATATTCAAACTTTCAGGTAAAAAAAGCAATACTGTGCGTTGCTAAGAAGGGTCCAAATCCCAAAGATGTTCACTTTACAATTAATCCATCGCAATAAGCATCTCAATCAATGAAGAATGAACAGGCTACATTTAAAAGTAAAGAAGAGATCAGGTAAATAAATAAAAAAAAACATTTTTTAAAAAAATCAAGAAACCTACAATTACCAAGTTTCATACCTGTCTCCAGCAGTAAGAGCTGCTAACTTCTCTTCACCTGGCTGAGGCTCAGATTTGTCATTTAGGATCCACTGCACCTGCTGCTCAATCTCCCTGGGTTTCAGGAGTCTGCCATCATAGTACAGCCATACTTTGTAATAGCGTCCCTTATGATATACAGCAATATGTTTGCTATCCTTCAAATGCTGGATAGTGTCTAGAATTGAAAACCAAAATTTGAAATAAATGTAGGGTTTAATAATAAAAGAATTGACATATTGCAGTCCTCAGCTACAAAGTACAGCTATTTTTATTTATTTTATTTTTCCATTAAATTCATATGCTGCCCATCTCATTGATAAGGTAACTCTGGTCTCTCAGCTACCGGTATTAATGAAACTCTTCCATTCAATTGCATAAGAATTGTTTACTCTTTACTATAATTTTCATGAAAAAGCAGCTTAATATTTTTTTTTAAAAAAGTTTTAGTAGACAAAAATCAGTTTCTTTTTTAAATAGAGTCAAGATTATCTTCTATGCACCCAATTATGTAATTTAATGGCTTCTGTATGTGCTACTTTTCCTAAAGTTGGATCATGGGAAAGTGCTGGGATTGTACAGTAATCTGCAGAATTTCCAGCCTGCAACATGTTAATGAAAGATACCTTGATTGTCATAACTAGTGAGGCAATTTTATATTTAGGTTGAGATACTTAGTTGAACCACTGAAGTTGTCATATGTACAAACAATTTATTTAGAAATATACACATATACAGGTAGTCCTCAGTTTACAACTAATTGCTTGGTGATCGTTTGAAGTTACAATGGACTCCAAAATGGGACTTATGACCTTGTTTCTAATCTGTCCCCCCCACCTCATTTTGGGCGCTTGGCAACTGCCCTCATTATGGCCATTTGCAGTGCCCTGCAGTCACATGACGGTGATTGACATTTTTTTGTCAGAAACAGGTGTTAAAATTCCAGTTTCCAGTAAAAAAAATGCCACAAAGCAAACAATGTGTTTGGTTAACAGCAACAGAATTCCCTTAATGACTGCTGCAAAATATATTGTAAAATCGGATCTGGTCATATGGTGTGATTCTCTTTAAGACTCTCATAACATATGACCGTAATTGCAGTCTCAATGATTGTTGTAACTCAAGGACTATCTTTAAACCTAGCAAAATAAGTCTTCTTGATGTTTCTTTCTAAATCTCATGAAAAATATTCAAACATTCATTATTCTACCCAGATCATTTCAAACTAAAAGCTAGTTTTCGTCTTCTAAGATTTAAATATGCTCAATATCACAAAAAATAAAAATGTTTGCATCTTACCAAACTGATATTTTATAGACAAGTCAAGAGACATAAATGCCATAATGTAACTTTTATATAATTTCCATGCAAATATTGCAGGTATAAACATTTCCAAAAGAAATGCATTAAAACAACTAGCAAATTAATTATCACACACATAAAAGCAGCGTCCTTATATAAATATTTTTCTAAAATAAAGCCACAATAATCTGTAATTCAGGGTCAGCACTTGATTATTCTTTTTCATTATCAAGAGTTACATGCCAATAAAAGCTTAGGAAAAATAAGCTTTAAAGAGAAAAGGTTAGTGAAGACATTAGTAATGATTGAGAGAATATTAAAAAAGTGATTTTAAAATGAGGAGAATGGGCACAATGTTCATGACTTACTCCAGTTAAATTAAGAGTCACATTATGAAGTGTTATACGGGATTTTTACAGGACAGTTCAAGTATCATGAACCATTTGAACTGTTACCATGCATGCCTTTACTTATATCTTTTATGAAAGATAATTTTTAAAAAATAACTTTTTGTTAAATCAAGGAATTGTAGAAAAATAATTTTTTACTCATTCCAGTTGTTTAAAGGTAGCTTCATGTTTGTTTTCTTCCCTCTAAGCCCAGTGTGAGATGTATTAAAAAGATTCTACATAAGCTCTACGGGAATTTATTCTCTTTCTCGGTTATAATATCTAAGGCAAAAGAGGGAGAACAAGGATCAGAGGATTCTAAAAGCTCCTCCATTTGTGAGAAGACTCTAGTACCATTGTGTTTTTCCAGCAGTGACTGTTAATGGTAAATGCACAATATTGGGAATCAAAACCAACTCCTCTCCATTAAATAGTATTTTCAAATTATTAACGTAATGCAATTGAAATACATTACAGAAATACGTTGAATTTACTTACCGTATTTTTCCGACTATAAGACGCACTTCCCCCCCCCAAAAAAAGTGGGTGGAAATGTCTGTGCGTTTTATAGACCGAATATGGCCCTGTTTTGGCCTCCCGAAACCCCCCTGCGCGTCCCGTTTTTGCCAAAAACAGGCCCATTTTTGGCGAAAACGGGATGTGTGAAGGGTTTGGGAGGCCTGCAGAGTGCTCCTGGGGGCTGGGGAGGGCAAAAATGGGATGCATGGGGGATTCGGGAGGCCAAAAACAGGCCAGTTTTTTGCAAAAACGGGACGTGCAGAGGGTTTGAGAGGCCTGCATAGTGCTGCTGGGGAGGGCAAAAACTGGACGCGCGGAGGCCAAAAACTATTTTTTTTTCTTGTTTTCCTCTTTGAAATCTAGGTGCGTCTTATACTTCGGTGCATCTTCTAGTCCGAAAAATATGTTAATTGTTGTCATCCTAACATTTCCATGATTTTAAAATATTTTGGACAATGTCTCTTCATTCCTAAATATTTTTTGTGGAATCCTTGGTGCTTATTGGGCTTGCAGATGTTTCATTACCCAATTAAGGTAACATCAGTGTTAGTGAGTGTGGGATTTTCTCCCTATTTACACATAGCAACTTGCCCTACCAGTTTTGTTGGGCGTGTGGTTTTCTCCTTGGTAGTTTCTTAATTAGGTTTTCTGATTGCTTGCCTGATGTTAATCCTTGATTAGCTAGGTGTTGGCTTCTGAGAGGTTGTGTTCTGGGGTCTTTTTGTTTCCTTCTTAGTTTTTTTATTGTCTCTTTTGAATGGTGTGTAAATATGGGTTATTTATGTACTATTGATGGCTGATTTGTTTGAATGCAAAGCTTCCAGGAATTTCCTAGCATTTTTGGATTTAGTTTGGTCTAAGATGCTGTTTCCCAATTAAAACTATAATTAAATCTGTTCCTATGTTGTGAGATCAAAGAGTTTACATTGTGTCTTCTGACTTTACTTGGTGTTCATGGATGGGTTCTGCTCTTCCAGTCCTTAAACTGCATTTGTAGATGACTCCTGTGGATTTTTATTGGGCTTCTGGGTCTTTTGGTTTACTAAGTTGGTTTGGAAGGCTTTAGTTGGTTTGTGTAGCCAAAGGATTCCACAATTCAATCCTGAGCTACATATTTTCTCTTCTACTGGCTTATTTTATTTCTTCCTACGGAAGAAAGTGCTGGACCACATACCAGCTTGCACAAAGTACAGCATAAATTACAATGTGTTCTTAATGAAATAGATGTTCCCTTCAAGAACTCTTATAAGAACTCAAGAGCAGGACCAAGGTTTGTTGGAACCCTTTGACTCATGCTTAAAGTTTTTTTAAAAAAATTATAGTTCTTTGTTAGTTTTACTTTTTTAAAGGTTCTTGCTGTACTCAATTTTATTGTATAGTTATACCAATTTGAATGCAGCTATAGTGGCATAAAAGTGGCGCAGTGGTTAGAATGCAGTACAGCAGGCTACTTCTGCTGACTGCCAGCTGCCTGCAATTTGGCAGATCGATTCTCACTAGGCACTCAGCCTTCCATCCTTCCTAGGTCGGTAAAATGAAGACCCAGATTGTTGGGGGCAATATGCTGACTCTGTAAACCGCTTAGAGAGGGCTGTAAAAGCACTGTGAAGCGGTATATAAGTCTAAGTGCTATTGCTATTTTAAAAAAATGATTCAGTATCTGTATAAGGAATGCAGATTGGAATTTCTAAGATATCTCATCCTAATTCATTCTTTAATTATCCACTTTTTACTGAGATGCCCCAAACTGAAATGGCCCATACAGTTTTAAGAACTGGATCTCTTATCATACTATATTAAAGGCATAGTAACTTCTGCAAGAAAAAGCGCACAGCTTTAGCAAATGTGGCAATTATACGTTGCAGTAATTTGCTATATACAGAATGTAAAGGAGGGGCCAAATACATTGACAGGACTAACACTGTACCTGTCTCTATGCCTGGTATACGGCTAGTGTTGAACAAACGTTCATACTGAGAGGAGCACAATGGGACGGTATTGTAAATCATAAGCTGAAAGGAAAAAAGGAAAATCAAAATATCCCCCAAACAAAGGTTTCAAATTAAGGAGAAAGTGTAGCTGTCACGAAGATTAAAGAAGTGGTGGAAAATAAGAGGACCTAAAGAAATGGAAACAGAAGTATTAATAATCACACAAAACGAAATCTCCATAGTAGGTAGCAAGCCATTTTCCAACAGCAATTCTTTCTACAAGCAAAACTTGTAGAAATGCAAGCTAAAATCTTTCTTTTTAGGCAGTGAAGTATTTTAAATTGGCTGCAGATTTACTCACCAGCTACCACATTGTTTGAAGTGTACAATTCACTCCATTTCCTTAAGTTAGGGATGTAACATCAGAATATAAAACAAGCAAGGGAGCTTCATACCTAGCATTGGACTCTTTACAATACTTGTTGACTGCTGGTTAACGAAATGACACTTTTTCCAGGCTTATGCTGAAAGTGGGCTCAGGAAAACCACTATTTGAGTGAAAGAGATGTTAAGATGTAACTACATGTTACCATCCTGCTGCCAAAAAATCCTGAGGCACATGGCTGTTCTGTAAGCTGTGGAAAAGGCACAACTTCTTCAAGAAGCAGAAGGCAGATATAGTTAAAGGTGACCATGCTAGACCCAAAGGTCTCTTGCCCTCTTTGAATCAGAATAATGCAAATGTCCAGGCTCTTTATAGTGTAAATGTAAAGATTTGTAATTAGCAGAATAGAGTTAAGAGGGAATTCTGGCATCGTTTTATACATTGAATTCTCTGATGCTCCATGTTGTCAGCTGGTTCTTCTTACCTGTTTCATTTCCTGGAATACGGGAGGTGTTAAACATCCTCTCCCATTGAGCTGAGCAGAGTGGAACAGTGGATCCCATCAGAAGAATCTATGCAGCAAATGAGCATTACAATTGTGTTTTACAGAAATAATTAGGTTGTGAAGAAAAAAACATACGCGAAGGTTACAGAGATTACCAGAAGATCTGAGGATCCCCATAGCACTTCAGGCCTGGAGCAATTACCTAAAAAGAAGTCATTCCTATTTGAAAAAACAAGTTTTATGTGGTTTATAACTTGACATTAGTAACTGAGGGTGTTTGCCAGGTGACCTTTCCACTGGAGAAGCCTTCTGTTAATGAAGTATCTTTCAAAAGTATAGTTTTCAGAATGTATCTTTTCTTCCTATATTTTCTAGGTAGTATTGAAGTATTTTCTTTCGGATATTTATGTAATTATGTAAAATAGAACACAGCATAGTGGGTATCATTGCCCTCATCTATGTCTTCTTTCTGCCAACATGATCACTGCAAGTTCCCAAATATTTCAGAGCCTTGGCCACAAAATATGGCCATTAGGACAACTACAGCCTTATAACCAAATGAGAATTTGAGTTCTTTTTCCTATGGTATCAAAGATACCTTGTATTTGGAGGAAGTTGTTACCTTATATATAAGAAACTAGCCTGGATTTAAAAATACTTCATAATGATTACAGTTAGGACAGGAATAGCTAATATGGAAGTTGAATCATACACTTATTTCTATATAGCAGTTCATGTTAATATGTGTGTGTTGTATTCATTCCATACCTATAAATATATTGGTCAGCCCAAGTTTCTACCTACCCCCCAGTTATGAGAAGCCCGAAAAACCTGCTCATGACAACAAACAGTGAAATACACTTGAAACAGTCACACTGTGACTTTGGAAATAAACACCTAAATTTCAGACATGAAGAAGAACTATAGTAAAATAGGAAAGTTCAGTAAGAGAGTCATGTCTCTATAGCAATACTCAATTCTTCATCAGTACAAAACGGCAGGAAGCTACCTTTTATAGAAAAGATGGGATCCAAAGGCCAGCACTCTACTTTCTTTGGTATTTCCCATGCATAGCTCTGGATTTTTAATATTGCAAGTATTGCAGAATCAACTTTTTTTAGGAACTGAGCATTATAGTGTGTGTGTATAATACTGAAGGCCTCCAAATATATATTTTTAAATAATACAATTTTAATTTAAAAGAAAGTTAAAAATATTAAATGGCTTAATTCTTCCAAAGCCTTGTGAGAACACATGGCCTGGCACAATTTTGGTGTGTGTATGCATGTGTGTGCGTGCATGGAGGTATAAATAAATAAAACTGAATCAATGGGTATCATGATGCCTGTAAGCATCAAGTTGCTGATCTTGAAGTAGGTGACTATTCAATACAGGTACACAAAGATGTTAGTCTTTTTTGCGGGATACACAAAAGTCTCTCCAAAATTCTTTATCCTAAGTTCTAAGATTGGAACTTTACTGCTATTATGTGAATAGGATTAAACACCCACTGAATCTGAAGTCAACAAAAAAAAAATAAAAAAAAATAGCCTAGTTACATGAGCCTGGGGGAAAAAAAACACCCTTCCTGGCTTGCTCATATAGTTAATTTTAATTTGGTCCCTAACTCTCTGTTACTCAACCATCCTGCTTTTTTCATTTATTTTATCAGGTATATTTACATTTGACAGTCAGATGTCTTATTTTTCCTCTCAGCAATCTGCCAATAGAAATAATACTTCTTATTTATGGGATTCAAAAAAATTGGAAAATTTACATACTGGCTGGATTTGTTGTCTATCCAGTTTTCTTCTATACAGCAAGATAGCATGGATGGCATTGCCAGCTCTAGCTGCCTGCACAGCAGTTGGAGTAAAATACAGAAAATCCTGAAAGATGACAAGAGGTAGGAACAGTTGTTAAAGTATTATGTTCTTTTAGATACCCAGAAGCAATAATATTGTTGCAGTAATAAGGAAACAAAAGTACACACAAAACACAGGAAGTTTTTTTTTCCTTACAGGTCCCTGTAATAGCATAATTGAATATCGTAATGATCTAAATATCACATCCCTAATATACCAAACATGGGAAGCAAAGGGAGGATAAGCTATTTGGAACTTTTCTTATCACCATAATCTAAAAAGTAGAGAATATACTTCTAAGGCCAAGATAATTCTGAAAGCAGAGTGTTTGGAGCAAAAGCATACTGTGAAATCTATATACTATTAAAACTTGTTGTCATGACCTTTAATTGGGTGAAATGGTACATCACAGGGCAACAATTTTTGAACCAAGATACTCAAATAGGATAACTTATAGAATGTGTTCAAAATCTAGGCCACATGACTCCTGAGGGAATGAAAGTTGTGACTGCTTCAGTGCTACTGGCTGCTGGGATGCTGTCCCATCACGCAATCTTCATTTTCAATTTCCCATGATAGTTTCCAAGCCACAATCCCTCCCTCCCTCCCCCACCCTGCAGCAGCCACTTACTTGCCTGCTGGGAAAGAAATGGAAATTAATGGGGAAATTGTTGCTGCTCCAACTGCTTTTTTGCCCACTCTTGCTCATTCTGTTTCTCTGTTTAGATAAGGAAATATCTCTGAAATGATGACCCAATGGAGCACGCGTTGTCTAATTTACACCAAAATCAAAAACGTTATGTTGGCCATAACATAAGCTGTCATGAGTGAATGAAAAGCACCTGCACCCTTGACATACAATTATTTTAATACCTCCATCTAGATCCAGATTTTAATATCATAGGACAACAATATTAGCACATAGTGAAATTAAGCCTAAAATATTTACCTTTACTAGGACCAACCAAGATGATTAAAAAAAAAAAGGATTTGCAAGAAGATGTTGGTATCATTGATTTACATTGGGATACATTGAAATAATGACATTTGTTGTTCCTATATAGACACAAATTGTTATCCAGGCAAGTACATGTCAGTTGGGAGACTAGTTATGACCTTATTCCAGCCGAATGGCCAATTTATGGTTAAACTGAATAGTTCACTCACCATTGCAAAGTAATTACTGTTTACCATGATAGGCCCACGTCCTCTAAGATAAATGTATTCTTCCCACCAATCACTAACCTACAACAAAGAAATGATCTGGTTCATTTATCTATGAAACTCAAACAGAATATCAAAAGGCATTCAAATACAATTAGTTCAACCTTCTCAAACAAGCCACAAATTATGATAACTTGATTGCTTTGGGTGCCTGTATTGGTTTTACATAAGCAACATCCACCCAACAGCTTTTAAAAGAAAGCTCATCTAACCTTACTTCGTTTTCCTGTGGGAAAGGGAAAACACTGTCTTGGTTAATGTTTGGCAAGAGTTGTTGGAAAAGTGACCGAGAAAGCTCTTATCATGGGTTGTTGGAGGGTTGTTGGTTTTTTTGGCTTACTGCAGAATATGAAACTGGTGCGGATTTATTTTTGCAAGGCTTCCAAGTAATATTGCAGCACAAAAAAAAGAATATAGGGAATGAACATGTAGAAGATGAGCTTCATCAAAAGTTGACATACTTGCTAAAGAAAATAACACAAAGGGCTGAAAGATCACACTGAACCTCAATTACATGTTGTAATTGTAGTCTTTTCTACTATGATTAATGAATTTTTGGGTTTTTTTCCCTCAGTGCAATTGTTTAGAACAAAAATATGTAGAAATCAAGTTGTTTCAGGAAATCATATAAAAACTGCACCTCCCAAGCCAGGAAACTAAGTCAGAGATGGATTAAAGCAAATGTTGGCAAATTTGTTTGAAGTTTTGTCATTAAGAGTTCCATGCTCAGAGTTTAAGTTAACGAAACAGATTAGGCTAACATTGATAACCTAAATAATTAACTTCACTAAAAGACGAAGTGCCTGCTAAAGGTCTCCTCCTATCAGGATATATAACAGGAGGAGGAACAGAGGCAGGTTTCCTTGGTCGTTGCTTCCCTCCTTTGGAGAAGCTTATCTATCAAGGCATTAATGGCTTCCATTTTTATGGCCTTCTAGAGAATAGTTAGCACCTGACTTCCCTAGAAAACATTGGGTGATTAAGCAGCCCATCTTTTTTATTATTGCGTTCCTTGTGCTATGTTTCGATTTTATATACTGCTTAAACCGTCTGAGTTAGTTGGTTTATAAATCATCTAAATAAACAAACAAAATAAATAATTTGCAAGTTTAATTTAGGCATCCTAAGCTGTTTTCAACACTCTGGTAACAAGAAGAGAGCTAGTGAAAATTGCATAACAGTATCAGTCAATGTTTTGAGTATGATAGGATTATTTAAAAAGTCAGTTTTGTGGGTAAGTACATCAAAGTGGCTATTATCACTTTATACTTTCTAGATGTCACACAATAAAATGTTACGCATTTTTTGTTTTTACAAAGTAACTTTTGGGAAAATTTAAAATCAGAAACGAAGAAAACTTGTGTAACTTAAAACGGTATGATTTCATGAAAGCACTTCATTTACCTACTTACATAATTTGTAGCCCACCAAGACTTTAACTTCAGATACCACTGTAGCTTTGGTCCCAGATTTACAGCAAAATCTTTGCCAAGACCTTCCATTCTTTTAAATTCTTCATTGTTCATAAGTGGACGCACTGATTCTAAATACTAAAATCATTAAGAAGAAATGAGTTGGGATCAACACAGCAAGGTCTATCTGAAGAACGTCTCTCCACACTTCCTTTCTTCAAACAACAGCTAAAAGCAATCTTCCAAGTAATAATTTCACAATACAGCAGCAGCAACACATATGTGTATTATTCCTAATTATATCAAGATGGAAAACTATAATATGGAGTCAGTTAATTTAAAACTATGGTTTCAATTGTGGCTTAAAACTTAGATAGTGACTGATTTTAAGTTAGTTTTCCAAATCTGGACTATGGTAATTGGTTTCTTTCGCTTAACCTAGCCATAATACCTGAAGATGTAGACTGAGTTTGACCTTCAACATTGACTGCTAAGCTATTTTCTGAACTGGATTTCCTCTTTCTAATTGCCCAAGATCATAACCATTTAGTCCAATTTGGATCATTTTCAGTAGGAAAAAATACATCTATCATCTTCAAAACATCTTGAGCATTATTTTACAACAGATATTCTGGATAGCTGAATTACTTTCTCTCTCACTCTCTCTCTCTCAAACATACAGCTGGACATTTGAACACTTCGATATCTGGTCTTTAATTGTATAAACACAATGCAAAAACATGATCAGTGAATAAATCAAATAATAATTACAACTCTACTTGTATCTGAAATTAACAAAATACCATATTAAGTTTGGGAAGGTTCCCCCCCCACCCCGTGAAGCAAATCAAAATTAGCATTTCACTCCGATATAAATGTCTAGGGAGAAAAGTTTCAAATATTCACCTTACCCTATTTACAGTATCCTTTACAGCTGGAACAGGAAGGCGTGGTAGTGAGGTCTGAAAGCTATACAGCATTAGTTTACGACCAGAGAAAAGTTTCACAAGTGCCTGGAAAGAAAACAGGAAAAATAACATTTTGCAGACTAGATGAAAAGTGTTGGCAAACTATTTTTCCTCTCACCATTCTTTTAATATAGAAAGAGCATTATATGTTAACATAATATGAAACAACATTCAGGATGTAGTTTTATATTGTGCTAATATATTATTTTATATATGTTATTGTTCTTTTTACTGTAATCTGCTTCTATATACTTCAACTTGGAAGAAACATAAAATTTCAAAAATAAGCCATTGTGCCTTTGCACTTCCTTTACTGAAAATGATGGTCAGAATAAATAATGGATGTTATTTTATAAATCTATAGTTTTTAAAATTTAAAACTGTTATCCTCTTTAATAAAAGTATTTTTGCCCTTGGCTAAGGCAGGGCAATTCCCAATTGTAACTGAACTTTAATTACATCTAGTATTTCCCTGTCCTCCCCCACCCCCCCCCCCCCCCCGTTTTACTGCTTCAGGAGGAAAACCTTCATTAATTCTGCAAAAGTCCATAGTATGCACACTGACAGTGCAACATAAATAAGACTTTTCAATTTTTTTACAGACAACAAATGTTAGTAGCACAACTGCTAAAGGACAGTATATTGGAATGAGTACAGACATTATTTCAGTGGGGAAAGTTTTGTAAGTGGGTAATTTCCACTCTTCCATTGCTCTGCTTCTCCCTGAAACTTTTTAAAGTCTATTTTGAAGAACTCCTAAGCATGTGGAGTATACTTTGGACACATTTATGCGCCTTTACCATTGGCTCAAATATTCCTTACTAATTGTTCTTGAAGGACACATCAGCTTGACACAGCTTTCCTCTCATGCCCAAGCCAAAGGCGAAGTCAGCTTAGTTTGAATTTTTCTAATCTGATGTTGAAGTACCATTTTCCACTTCCATTACAAGTCCTTCTATAGGCATGATCTGCGCTACTGTGGCAGTAATCATGATGATCTGACCAATTTCAGGTGCTGTGGGCATGCTACCATCTTTTTTGGTTTTTGCTGTCTTCTGTCCACAGCCATTTTGGTTTATGCTGATGGACTGACATGTCATAAGGAGAGGAACAGTAGCACCAAAATCACCAGAGAAAGCTGTAGACTGGGTCTTTGTATAGTTCCTGTCTGACACAGGCAGAGGAAATGCCCAACAGGCAGATCCCCCTGCACGTCACACCAAGATTCTGAATAATATTAAATAATTTTTAGACTGCTCAGAAGATGTTTTAGTTTTCCATTTTATCACAGTAGGGAAGTTTTTACTCCATTTGCTTATATAGACAATATTCATAAATACAAATATCTGAAAAATATGTCATGGCACTTTCAATTCTGGCCCATGAAGTGCTTATCCTTCTTGCCCTACTTATTCATAGAAAGCAATGGCTCAGTATAATAGGCACTGCCTGAATGGGAGATATTTTTTTGCCTCTAAGTAGGAATTCTCTTGAACATGGCATTATAAAGTTGTCTCCTAAAAGCATTGCTATCACAAAAATAATTACACTCTAATTTCTGATATTTTGCAGAACGTAAAATTCCTCATTCCAAGGATAGAGATTAACATGTTACAATAACCATCTCTCTCTCAAAGTTATTTTTTAAAAAGAAAAAAATGTTAATAAATTTTTTCTAATAAATTAGAAAAATTATGAGAAATAAGGATTAGGAGAAAATCTTGAATGATCAGGACAATTTAATGTTTAAAGTAAAACAAATTTCCTTATCCTGGTGTCCCCTCAATGCGCAAGACTTCAACAGTGGAAATCCAGAACATCTGATGAGATTTAGGAAGGCACAAGCCATCCAATTACGTATGTTAATATTGTTCAAAAACTTAAGGGTTTTAGTCCTTATAGAAAGAAAGCAATTATCAACTGAATTTCTCCACACGTTTTCCATTTCAGTAATAGTAAATGATTTCCTGTTTATAAACAGGAGTAAAAATCAAAACAGCAGAATGTATTAGTTACAGTTGTTAACAATGCCCAAGCATAGCATTGTTTAAACAAAACAGATTTAAAGCAATATACTATAGGCCATGCCAAATACTCAGCCAATGGAAACATTAAGCTATGACAAAGCAATGCTTTGGGCCTTACCCTTCAGATACAGCCTGTATTCAAATGAAAAAGTCTTGAAATTATCTCTGAAGTAAACTATCAGACAGACATTTAGTATGCAACTGTTTTTTATTATTCACAGAAGTATTTAAAATTTTAGTTACTTTCATATATATATATATA
>QLTV01003412.1:51322-70678 GCA_003457575.1 Thermophis baileyi
TATATTCTACCAATAAACACAAATGGTAGTTTGTATGAACCATAGGAGGTAATTGCATATAATCCTGCTATATAAATATTTCTAAGCCCATGCTATATGATTGAAGTCCTGGTAGACAACCCATGACCCATTAGGACATTCTTCCTTCTACATATAATGTAAGGTGGTGCTGTTTCTCTTCCCCTCATGACTCTCAGCCGAGCCCCAGTGAAGCTCTTCCTCCTCCTCTTTCATCTCCTCAGTTGACCTGTGCAACTGCCTGCTAGAGGGAAGCGGAACAAAAGGAGCTGTGGACTGCAAGGAAAACTGCATCCCTGATCCCCATCCCAGCATGTCCCCAAGGTATTCTCCCTCCAGGGAGAAAGTGGATGTACCCATTGACTGCCGGAATCCCCCAGCCAACCCTATTTTACCAGCAGCTCATCCTTCCCTCACCACCCAATGGTGTTAAGATCAGGATATGCACCAGCTGATTGGGTGCAGGAGTCAAAGGGATTTAGGAAAGAGGGCAGGGATCTGCACCTCCCATCTTCTCTTGCACCATGCAACTACTGAGAAGTGTAGTCAGAAATTACACAATTTGCTGAATTTCAATCATCTGAGGTACACGATGCTGTCATCACCTTAGAAAAGTTCACACTTCCCAATGGCTTCTTTACTGACTTGTGAGAAGCTGGCAGGGAGTATGGGAAATGACAATCACGTGACCGCAGCTGACTGTGCAGCAATGCAGTGATACTGAGGAGGCCACAACTTTTCTATGGAAGTAATGGCTTTTGGGTGCTTTCTGTTAAGTTAGCCCATTTGAGGAACGTTGATTCAAAAATTATTGCCCTATGAGCTACTGTTTTGCCCAATTGAAGGTTACAAACCAACAAACAGGAGTTTTAGTAGTATATAGATAAATAGATCTGGTATGCTTTACAACAAAAAAGCTGGTTTACAGTATAGGTAGTCTTCTATTTATGACCAGTTGCTTAGCAACTGTTTAAAGTTATGATGGATCCTCCAAAAAGGTACTTATGACCTGATTCTGAACTGATGGATGGAGGGCCCCCCCCCCCCCGGTCATGTGAGCAAATTTTGGGTCCTTGACAACCAGCCCACATTTATGGCTGTTTGCCGTGCCCCAGTCATGTTACCGTGAATTATATTGTTTTCATCAAAAACCAGCGTTTATTTCTAGTTTCTGGCAAAAACAGGCCCAAAGTGAACAATGGGTCCCCTTAACAACCATGGCATTTTCTTAATAACCACTGCAAAAAAAAAAAAAGGTCATAAAATTACATTGATCACTTTACAACCATCACTGCAGGCTCAATTATGGTTGGAAGTCGAGGACTACCTCTAGCTAATCATATTGCACTCCTAAATTACAAAATTGTTTATTTATGTACTCATGAAACACATTTATATGGCTCCCCAAGTCACACATGGTGAAATCCACCATTAAAATTCCACAATATAAAAACCCCTATCCCACTGGGGAAAACTACTGTGATTAATTTAATTATAAAATGTTAAATACTGTAGACTCTTTATGTGGCATTAGCCACCCAAATTTTCTATGGTTAAATGGATGGCCATATAAATCCAATTAATATATAATAAATAAATAATAATAAATACATATTTTAAATAAAGGTCGCCATTCTGAAAACAAACCCTCAAATAGTGGTTATAGTAAGACAAGGTTATATCAATGTCACTTTCAAGTATATGTTAAAATTATCTTACCATCCATATCTTGGTTCCTGTAGAAAGTTTTCCATGCTCTGCAAATATCCAACCATGGTATGAAAGCAGCATCTTCAAAGAGTAGCGCATTGAGAAAATAAGAGTCACCCACAGCCCTGTCCCAAACAGAATCCCACTGACAATATTCTGCGTTTGATTGGACATATAGCCACTGTTAAAAAAAAAAAGAATGAGAGGAAATTAAAGCATCAGTCAACAATTTCAGAATTTTAAAACCATAATATACTAAGAAGGGTCTGTTAATCAAAAAAGGAACACTTATTAAGGGTAAAAATTGCAAAATTCTGCAAATTTATCAACCCACTGATAATTAAAAATATATTGTCCCAAGAGGGGTGGGGATAACAGTGGGGGTGGGATGACTTCCAGTCTATAGATAGACTGAAAGCTAGTTCTATTGGTTTTCAGAGAATACTTATTCAAAAACATTTTTCTCTTTTTTATATTTAAAAATGGTACCAGAACAAAGTTTTGATTATGCCTTCTCCAATACTTCTAGAAAAATTGTATTGCGATAATACAATTATTTTTCAATGGAGGTATACAGCAAACATAATGTATCCCTCCATCGAAATATACAACAAACATAATGCCCAGACCTTAATTCTAATCATTGACAATGATTTTTAAACATTAAGGAGAAAAAGCCGCCATGACTATCCTCACAAATCCATTAAAAATATTTCAGTGTATATCCAAAAATGAAGGAATCTGAATGGTTTTATCTACCACAGGCTCAAATTTTGGGGGCAATAAGGGCAGACATTTAGACAGAGAGTCAAAATTTAACAGTACTCTTTTTAAATATCTTCCTCTCCAATCTCTCTGCTCTGAGGGAGGGGGAGGAAAAAAATTGCTTGATTGATTGATACAGCAATTGTTTGCTTTTTTCCTCTTCCTATTTCCATCAAGAGAACAGAGAGCAGAGAGAAAGAAATGTCAAGATATCTTGTCTTCTAAGCATCAAGAGCAAATGCCATCACCTTGGCAGTGGGAAAGGGCCAGGCAAAGGAGAGGCTGCTTATAGAAATTGCTTTTTTCTCCTGCCTCTTCTCCCTCACAGAGAAATTAGAGAGAAAGAGAATGCTGAAAGGCTGTTTGTGTAGTGTGCCCATGGCTTCCAGTTCCAGGCTGCCAGCACAATCACACTGTTTTCAATGTGTAAAACAGCTTACATTCTTGCAACCCCTTTCTTCCATTTTTCTGCTCTGCAGGAGAGGAAAAAAAAAAACAGATTGGGCACAGGAGAACATATAATTGACTGTAACAGTGATTACATGACTGAGGGATACTGCAGAGTTGTAAATGATCATAAAGAGGCTGTAAAGTTATTTTTTCAGCACTATTGTTACTTTGGTCAACTTCAGAGGTTGAATGATCAAGGACTACCTGCATTTTATTATGATTGCAAGGGGGGTGGGGTGTAGATTGCCAAGCATCCAAATTTTGTTTACATGTTCACAGAGGCACTGCAGTGGCTGTAACTTTGGGTACAGGTCGTAAGTCCCTTCTTTCAGCGCCATCCTAGTTTCAGACAGTCTCTAAACGAAAGGTTATAAATTGAGGACACCTCTATTCTAAACCAAAATTTTGAATGCTTCAGCATCCCCAGCAATGGTCAAAAAGATTAATTGATATTGACAAATTAAGGCTAAAAGTTTACTTACGTTGTATCCAGGGTCCGGTTGATTTTAGCTATTAATCCCAGTGAAGGATCTATTTTTGCATACATAGTTGACATTACTCCTACTACAACAATGAGCCAACTGGATGGGCTAGCAGGATAGACTCCTGTGATTATGCCATTCTGGAAAAAGAAGATATCTATACTTTATTTTCTGATTTTTGAAACCATCACTTTACATTCTCAAAAGGAACTTTCAAAGAATGGACCCAGCACATTGGAAGACATTACCATATGGATGCAGCCTGCCTTGCAGTATTTGCCTTCTTTAGAGATCTATATTATACATTGTTAGCAAAAATATTTATTGGAATGGGAAGAAAAAGGACAGGCAATAGGTGAATATTGCAATGCTGGATAGTTGGCAGTTTTGGAATTTACAAAAAAATAGCAGGGAAGCTGCAATCTACATAATTGTAAGCCAACTCACCAAAAGTATGGATATATGTAATGCCATGAAAAACAGACCGTCCAAAATGATGTCAATGAAGATTCACTGGCAATTGGACTTATTTTGTTGTTGGTTTGAGACGTTTTGTGAACTGGAACAAGTCCAGTTGCCATGACTCAACTTTCAGACATCCAAAATGATGTTACAGAATATGTTTTCTATCAGTTAAAAAAGTCATTTAATGGATAGTATGAAGCAAAACTCTCAATGGAAAGAAGGTAAGAAAAATACCAATGGTTGTCAGACCGTAATATGAAGGTAAAGAAATATAGATACACATAGGAAACTTTTTAAAAATCTTGAAGCATCCTAATTATTTCTAGAATTTCATTTTTCTTTCATAGACTTTAAAACAGAAGAGACGGGATTGTCCATAATTGTTTCATAGCTTATTAATAGATGGCAAAGATTTAAAGAAATCATGCAATATGGATGTGTAGCATTGGCTGTTTGTTGCATGCCTTGCCCCAAGTACAAATCTGTGTTTATCTCTGTTACCTTGAATCTGATGAACTTCTTTTTCCAGGAATAAAGCCCAGATAGATAGATCTGCCTAAGCGCTTCATGGCTCATGCGCAAATCAATTCCATCTGGCGTTACTGTAAACTGAAACGCAACTGCTTGATGGGCTTCCGCCATTCTTAAAATATATCTGCCAAGTGAAAGAACAGAAGAAAAGAATTTTAAAAAAAAATCAGTAGCCATTTGGCATGAGATATTAAATCGGAAACAAAATGTCAATGCTCCCAGGTAAACGAGACAGGACATGTGAGCTAATTATTATAAAGCTATATTAACAGAATCTTGAATACAAATTTTCCGCCACCACTTTTAATTGTTTCATCCATTAGCGTGGGTTCTTCCTAAGTTTCTTTCTCTGACTGCAAGCCAATGGGGGCTCCTGCCTCTTTTGTCCAGTTGTTTCCTAGGCAGTATCTCTTCCCTTCAGTCATCCACATATTACACAAAAAATAACATAACATTGGGCAAATTCATGCAGATCAAATATTTGCCATCTTGGGTTTTTCCAGTTGGTAAATATTACTCTTTTCTTAATCTTTCAATAGGAACATAGACATGGTCAGTGTGGGTGGCATACAGATATCAATTAAAAGTAAATATAGTATATAAAGGGGGGGAAAACAACTAAGGAGAGACAAAAAAAAACCCCAAACCCTCTAAACTGAAGCGACTTAACCAGCGTTCTATGCCATGGCTGAGAAGTGCCAAAAGTATCAGAAGTCACTCCAAAAATTATTATAAAGATTTGTTAGAACAACAAATAAGATTGTTTCATACGTTATTTATTATGTAGATTCAGTGCTGTTTTACTAAAAATTCTTACAGTTCTTGGAAGATTTATCAAACCTAAACCACAATATTCTTCTAGAATAATTTCTATATCCTGTTTGACAACAGCCTGTAGCCTCCAAAGCATGCTCTTTATTCATTTGGACCATAAACACATTTTCCTCTATAAATCAGAGTTTATTTTCCTTCTTAAAACTTATATTGCGGTTTTATTAACATATAATATCACATCTAATATATAGTTCATTCCCTCAGCTACATGGATGCAAGTTTGCTTTTCAAGCCAATTCAAGGACTAATATTTACTTTCAAAGGCAAGAGGACAAGTACCTTGAAGATATTTATGAAACCATTACCAAGGGCCTTTCTCTAAATGTTTTTCTTAAATGTTACAATTAATTCTGTAAATCATCTGAGCTGCCTTTGATACTACGATTATTTGAAAAATAAATAAATAAGGCAAGACAACTGGTTATTGAAGATATATATTTATAATATTGCATCATCTGGAGAAAGAGAAATTTCTAGTTTGCAGTGTAATTGCACTCAATTTGCTCCTTCATCAACCAGCCAATATATTTCAGAACTTAAACACATAAATGTACAGGTAGTCCTCAACTCACAACCATTCATTTAGTGACTGAAATGGCATTGAAAAAAAGTGGCTTATGACCATTTTTGACACTTATGACCACTGCAGCATCCCTGGGGTCACGTGATCAAAATTCAGATGCTTGGCAACTGGCATGTATTTATGACAGTTGCAATATCCTGGGATCATGTGATCACCTTTTGCAGCCTTCTGACAAGCAAAATCAATGGGGAAGTCAGATTCACTTAACAACCGTGGTACTAACTTAACAACTGCAGTGATTCACTTAACAACTGTGGCAAAAAAGGTCGTGAAAACGGGGCAAAACTCTCTTAACGAGCATCTTGCTTAGCAACAGAAATCTACCATAAACAGACAGACAGAGATGACAGCAAGATACATATGAATGTTCTGTAAGTTTTAAAGAATTTTCCTAAATAGGTTTTTGAAGCTTATATGGAAAAAAAAAATAAAGAATAGGTTTAACTTGAAAAAAAGCCAAATGAAAATTAAGCTGTTTTCTCCCATCTTTTAATCCAGGTGGTGAAATGCTCTTCCGAGAGACTTTCTTACGGAGAAATAAAACTTTATTTTCTAGGCTATTTTAATCATAAGCAATTTTAGCTATGTTGTATTGCACTGTTCCTGGTGGTTTTCATTTTATTTATTTTTCTTGTTTTGACTTTTCAGTTCTAATTTTTATGACTTAAGTTTTATAAATGTTAAAAAATTAGAAACAAGCAAAAGGGAACAAGCACAGCATGCTGAAGTAGTCCAGAAACAGCAATAATTGACAGAATAATGTAATACTATCCTAAGATCCTCAAACATTCACTATATCAAGAGTTGAAATTTCAGGGTCAAATTACTCTTGGGTACTAAGGAATTGACCACTACACATTTTATACTGAAAAGTTACTAAGAAAACAAAATATACCTATGGAAAGTCTTTTCCCCTTCAGTACCTCAGTGTTATGGATAGAGGGCAATGAAGCATACATGATTCATTCCCAAGGTATACAGAAAAATAAGAGGGAGGGACACATTTGTATGCAACCTAAGATAGTGGCTTAGCTAAGATCTTTAAGTGTTAATCTTTCTAGGATTTCTGAGAGTGATACAGTAGTCCCAACAAACCTAGAGAACAGCAAATTTGAGAAGCCTTCTTTTAAAGATTTAGAAGATGGATTAAACACATTTGCATGCAAATTGTACATATTTTATCTCTAGCCAGTCTATCAATATTTAAGGTATGTTTGTTACCTATTTTTTACTGTTCTGTCACACATAAAGCGTGTGTCCCATTCAACTTCCCCATATATGAAATAATTCCACAAGGTATTAATCTAACCAAAACCGAGGCAAACACAACTGTCATGTGCCTAAGTAGCATTTCCTCACTCTCCAATTCCTTTAACTTTGTGGCTCTGTATCATTCTAAATATTTGTTTTTCACAAGAAAGATCTTTAACGTCATGATTATGAAACATGATTCAACAAAAAAACCCAATCCTTTTTTTTTAGAAGAAAAAAAAACAATTGCAACAATCCAAACTTTATTCTTTTTCAAGATCATTCTTAGGGTAGTAAAAGAGGTTTCATTGTCTACTGCAGTCTTTCTCCGCCTCCACATTTCTGAAGTGGTCATGTGTTTTGTCCCAGAAAACTAGGTAAAAGGCCATAGCATTACAGAGCATGCGTCTCAATTTAGAAATGCAATACAAATCACACTGTGCAAGGAATGCAGAAGTGCCATCAAATCTCTTCAGTGAGAATAAGAGGAAACTTTTATTAGTACTGCTGAGATACTATTTGGCAAAGCCCATAGGTTCAGATCATGCTGGGAAAGAAGCAGAGTGAAAGAAAATACAAGGCTAGTGTCTTATTTTTTCATACAATAGCATCAACATAGCTTTACAAATTTTCTATATCAGTAACATTTATCCTATTAGAAAACTTCTTGAAAAAAACACAGGATGGTTCATAAAGAAATAGAGTCCTACTCACCAAATGGGAACTAAGCAAGAATATATGCAGCTATTGTCTTCCTTGGGATCTATTCAACCTGAATTGCAAGACCAAATAAAAGCCTGTTAGTTCAAATTCAAACATCAGGACTACAGTATAAGAAAAATGCACCCCCAGCAGTAGGAAAAATAGATTGATGCCAAAAAGAAAAACAGTATCTACACTGATAATATATGCAAATACCTGGATGACACTGCTATCTTGAAGAACAAGGTTATTTTTTAACTTGGAATGTTCTCTAGTCTACAGCATACTGAGAAAGTTAATTTTCAGCAGCTTCACATTTAGTACAGAGGCCCTAAAATTTCATAGTCTCACATTTATAAAATCTGCAATAACTGTTTTAAGAGTACGGGATGAAACTCATTAATATATAACACATATTACTGTAATTCAATAAAGTGAATAACGG
Organism: Thermophis baileyi; assembly: GCA_003457575.1. Classification (NCBI taxonomy): domain Eukaryota; kingdom Metazoa; phylum Chordata; class Lepidosauria; order Squamata; family Dipsadidae; genus Thermophis; species Thermophis baileyi. Next base: position 59,559 of record QLTV01003412.1, read on the forward strand.
TATTCACTTTCTTGATTTAAATAATCAGCCATATTGAACGTGCAACATTAGATCTGCATGAGGCTTCCTACAATTCCGGATCAGGCTGCATTTAAACAACTCAGCCTCCAGTTCAGTTTCTGAAAGTCGGTTTGTGCTTCTGTGAAACTAAGCGGGTTCAATTAATAAGTATGAATCAATAATGTGCCCAAATAGTGCAAATATATGGGATAACGTGTGGAACGCTTAAATTTATAATCCAACTGTTTATGGAGCCTTACTTCGATCTCCAGAGCTGCCTATTTCTTCAACTACACAGTGTAATAATGCATTATATATATTTTTGGAGCAGAAAATTGTATATACTGTACAAGTTGCTAGTTCTATTTTTGTACAACTGAATCATTTCCATGAGCCGGAATGCTATCAGGAAGAGATCCCTTTGGAGTAAGGCAAGTAAGAAATACGTACGATATGCTTAACCCACCCTTTTCTTTCCACCCGTTACCATTAAAAACTCGTGATTCAGTTTATGGAGGTATTCAGTAAATCATCTGAAACGCTCTTTCTCAAAAGCAGCAACTTCTTAAAACCCCGCCCTTCCACCGCAGCAGGGAAGGATCACATGACACGCTTAGAAAAAGTAGGTAAAAGGTTACGCTGATGCACAAAACACGACTGGACTGCAAACGTTCAGTTGGTCTTTCAGTCTCTGCAGAAAACGAGGAAACGCTCCGAAGGTATCACGCATTCAAAAGGCACGGAAAACAACAATTCAAAAGCAATCCACAGCTAGCTAAGTTACATTCAAGCCAACACCATGGCAAATCTGGATGCTAGGTAGGATCATAAAAATAAAACCCTGGTAGAATTATTCCCGATTCCCCCCCCCCACGCAGTGCTGCAAACAACGTCTTTAAATATCTAACTAAAAAATCATAATTAGTTACTATATTAGTTTCCAATAATTAAGACGAGGAAGACCTTCTGCATTTGTAAATGCCAAGGGAGAGAGGAAGCGTAGGCGTGCTTTCTGCCATGTGTTTCTTGCCCTTTTCTGAACAATATGAGAAGCCCACATGCTGGTGTTCCTCTGCTGGTGCTCCAAGGCTGACCTGGAGCTAGAGGGAGAAGATACGTGACCATTCTTGTCAAAATGTCTGACAAGCCTCTATTAATGGATGGAACAGCAAGCATTGATCCCACCCAAGCAGCATGCTTTTTTTTCTGGAACCTTTATCCAGATGTGTCACCTCATTCTTCCTTTAAAAGATCTGCCATCAGATGAATGTATTCATAAATACCCAAGAAACAGAAAGAAATGGGTTTCTTTTCTTCATATTCTGCTGTCTGTCGTACAGCCCACTCCCTCCTTTATTCAAGAGTAAGTCATACTACACTCAAGGGATGCATTCCTATTGCAATATGCATAGATTCAAAAAGTTATATGGCATTATCAAATTGGCCCAGAAGTAACACCTGCTCGCCTCCATGCATATGACTGCAGCCTGAGCCTGCAGGTATCTAAACTCTTTGAAATTAATGTTTTATGGATATGTTAAAGTTCCCCCCTTGGAGAATAGGCTCACAGGGATTTATAGTATTTCACAGAATCATACAATCGGAAGAAGCCACTTTGTCATTGAGACTAACCTTCACCTCACTGCAAGAACCCAAATTAAAGCATGGCTGTTTGATCTCACTTAAATACATCCCATAAAGGGGAACTTGCCAGCTTTCTGAATAATTGCTTCTATGATTTTTATGAAGACTTTTGCCCCTAACATTCATTAGGAATCTGTTGTCCTGAAACGGCATTTTTCCATTAGTGATTTCTGCCTTTAGTGCCCGTTCTTTCTTACTGCTAAATAGCTGTCCTGATTTTGTGTATGCAGCACTTGATAAGACAAGCAACTGGCTGATTCATCCAGCTGTGCTGCTCTCCCTCTTCAGCAGGTCACCAGGCAGGGGGAAAACCATCCACCAATCAATGTGCTGCAGGAGAAATAAAGCAAGTCTGACCCCAGACTTCCATCTAGGCCAGGGCTGTCAAACTTCCGGCCTGTGGGCCGGATGTGTCATGTGCTGGCACGCCTACGCCGGTTTAGTGAAGGGGGAAAAAGTCCCGATATGTCACGTGACACCGCCGTGACAACATGAGTTTGACACCCCTCATCTAGGCTGTGGCACTTCTCTTGTGATACTTGCTGAATTTGAATATACCAAAGTTTTTAAATCCCAGTTCAGAATTCTGAAAATAACAGATACGAAGAGTATCACTGAATCTGCTACTTCCAGGACAGCTTTAGAAAAATTCTACTGAAGACATCTATTTAAAAATATCCAAATAGTGCTGTATTAAACACTACTTCTCCTCCCAACATACTTACTCATTACAGTATGAGAATGCCTCACTAACCATTTTAAAGGGCATATTTTCATAATGTCACATTTGCCTTATTCCCAACCCGCCACAAAGGCAACCTGTATTTGAATTTCGCTGTTCCATTTAGAGGTAGGACTTTCCCTCTTGACCCAATATTGTACAAACAATACCTGATGACATCTCATTAAAGCTGTTGACTCTGTGAACCGCTTAGAGAGGGCTGTAAAGCACTGTAAAGCGGTATATAAGTCTAAGTGCTATTGCTATTGCTATCTGCCTAGCTCCTATTAGCCACTGTTGTAGGCTCCCTCCCCTCCAGTTGCTCGATACCACCTTCCATGGGCATTTTGGGGCATCCGCAGAAGAGACCAGGCTTTCACAGAGGCAGCTCAGGGGACAAGAGACAGATTTGAAAAGACAGAATTTAGACTAATAAGGAAGCTCCATTGAGCTCAATTTACTCTTGAGTGGGAAGGTACAAAAGCCCATGAACTGTATGGGAAGGAAAGTTTCAGTGCCCATATTGCAATCCTGAAGCCTGAGACATGGGAAAATAGGTTGGTGTTAACAAACTATTTGCAAAAAAAACAAAAAAGCCAACCCCAACCCGTAAACCGCTGGATACTATGCAGTAGCTATTCTGAACTTCTACACGAAATTATATAATTATATAATCCTATTATAAAAGCATTATGCATACAGTACTGGCTCATTATAGTTGCAATAATTACTTTGCCTATATCTGTGATGGTGAACCTATGGCACACGTGCCAGAGAGGGCACACAGAGCCCTCTCTGTGGACACGCGTGCTGTCACCAGCTGCTCTTCTGGTTTCTGGCGCGTGCATGCATGCTGGCCAGCTGGTCTTCGCACACGCCAGAGCGCCGGAAACCCGAAGACCAGCTGGCGCACCGGAAACCCGAAGACCAGCTGGTGCGCGCGCGCATGTGCACCGGCCAGTTGGTCTTCGGGTTTCCGGCACTCCGGTGTGCGCACGCATGTGCATTCTGGTTTCGGCACTCTGTGCCGAAAAGGTTCACCATCACTGGCCTATATAGTGGTTTTAATTGTTACTGTGAACTACATAATTCTGTGTCTCTCAGAAATTCCAGCACTTATTAAAAACAGTAAGATGAAACAGTGAACATTCTGCTTGCTCATCTAGCTATTCCAGTTATACAAGAATCACTCTGTAGTTTATGCCCATTTACCCACATTGCATTGTCATAAATCAATAGTGTGGGATGAAGCTTTAACCTGCACCTACATTATATTAAAAGCACCTTTCTTAATCCTAAATATTTGTAAAATATTATTTGCTTTCTCAGTATTGTGTGCAACTGAAAGCTCAGGTATTTCTTGGCAATATAACTGAAAGTTCCAGATTTTTAAAGACTTATAGGGATAGATTTACTGTACACAATGACCTGAGATTATATAACATATTCTATCTCACAATGCATCTTTACACCTGTATGACTCTGTTAACCTAAACTCCAGAAATACATGTTCATTAGAGATATATCCAGTCTTTTTAAATTGTATGAAACATGCCCTTTTTAAGCAGACCAATTTTGCTTAAGAAAGTTGGCATATTCTGGAGATGAATCTTTTAATTAGTTCTCACTTTGCTTATCCAACTTAAAATCAATTGACTAATTTAAAATACGTTTGCATTTCTCTAAATCTTCAATATTAGCATCTTATGGATAATCTTAAAATAGGTAATTTCTTTTAGGAGTAAGAAGAGTTTTAGGAGTAAGAAGAGTTTGGTATACTCTATATTGTTAGTTAATATTTTCTCTTTCTTAAATATAAAATTTGAAATAACACAAAGAAAAGCTAAAACAGCTTCTCTAAAAAAAGTTACATTTATATGAACATTCCACGTTTTATATCATGTAGTACTGAATTCAAGTCATTTGTTTTTATCTCCACTTCTGAAACCTAGGGAAGAAAGGTTCATTTAAAAATAGAATAGCAGCTAGTTTCAGAAAATGTAATTTTATAATAGCATTTGCCTAATAGCAATAGCACTTAGACTTATATACCGCTTCATAGTGCTTTACAGCCCTCTCTAAGCGGTTCACAGAGTCAGCATATTGCCCCCAACAATCTGGGTCCTCATTTTACCCACCTCGGAAGGATGGAAGGCTGAGTCAACCTTGAGCCGGTGAGATTTGAACCGCCAAACTGCAGCTAGCAGTCAGCTGAAGTAGCCTGCAGTGCTGCACTCTAACCACTGCGCCACCTCGGCTCATACTCCCACTTACTTGGTTATACACCCAAATCATTATGACTAAAATGTATGCTTGTTTTCATAAAATTTGGTTTGAAAGGGGAGGGAAGAGAAGATAGTGTAAGACTAAGCAGTTTAAGTAGAATATGTATTTCTATCTGTTTCATGCATTAAGAGGGGATTACCATATGACTGCTTTATCTTGTAAGGCAATTAAACATTGCCATAGAAAGCTTTTCAACAAAAAGAAATAACACCGTTTAATTGGATTATTTAATATTAAGCAAATGCATCTATCCCAGTAGGACAACACGCGAGTACAGTAAAAGTTCCTTAATAGTGTCGTTCCTTGCTAGAGCATTTTCCAATTTCTCAACACAAATGAGAAGACAGCATGGTGATGCTTCTGTGTGGGTTGGACTATATTTCCTACCATCCTCAGCTAGCAGAGGGTTTCCCCTGGCAGTTGTGAAAGCTATAAACCAGGGGCAGGGCTCTGTGTAAAACTAGGATGCCTAGGAGCAGAATCTTCATTTGACCTTCCAATCCCATTCCCATTATAATTCTATGCCAAGGTAGGTTTCTGTGTTCCACTACTGTAAAGTCTATGACCCAATGATCATGAAACCCCAAATGTTTAAGTAAGTCCTTGGGAATATACATTCACCAATACTGCCTTGAAATAAAAATATTTATCCAAGCAATCATGCCACTTCTTGATTCATGTTCTGAGTTAGGTCACCTTCAATCCCTTCCCTTCTTTAAACAAGCCCCCCCCCCCATTCCACTTTTCTAGAGAAATCTACTGCCTGAAGCGAAGGAGGGAGGAAGACCCAAACGGTGATGACAGGCAGAGTCTGGGCAGAGTCAAAAGTTCCTCCAAGGTGAGCGCCTGGGATTCACGATCCGTGTCGTCTTCTTCATGCAAATCCCCAGGGAAACAAGCGGGGAGCAGGGAGAAGGTGGTGTTTTTTTCCCCCGCCAGGAGCTCCGGGTTCGCGATCTGGTAGTTTTGTGCCCCTAAGTCGCCCCTCTCCTTTTGAGAGCCCCGCAGAAGGAGCTCCGGGCGGGGAAGAAACGCTCACGTGCACATAATTCCCAGGTGAGAGAGCCAAGCAAGCTCCAGACACCGCCAGCCCATTGCCCAGTTTCTACCCCCGCAGCGGCCACACGGATTGAAGTAAGGCTCCATTACCGTCCACGCCAACTACTTTCCGCTCCACGAGTACGTCTCGTTTTCTGCAAACGGGGTTTTGCAAAGCACGCCCTTTCTTTAAAGGAAGGGAGCGGAAGGCGCGACAGGGGAGACACAAATACGGCAAGGGCGGTGTATGTATGTGTGTGGGGGAGCGTCACTTACTGTACCGCTGTCCAGCGAGCAGCAAAGCAGACGGGAGGAAAGCGCCTGAACTCCGCGAGCGCCAAGAAGCAAAAGAGGGCGGGGGGGGGAAACCCACGCGCGGTACAGCGCCCCGTTACCGGCTAGGGCCGGATTGGCCAACCTGCCAACACAAGAGGCGGGGCCAAAAGAGGCGGCCACGGCCGGAGGAAAGGGCGGTCTTGCTCATCTTGGGCGGAGACTGGACTGCGGGCAGAAAGTGCGGCGAGGAGGGAGAGCAAAGGAAGGGGGCGTGGTCGGGGCTCCTTTCGAGACCTCTACGGCTACGTCCGCAAAAGGGAGACTTTTTTCCTCCGCAGAAGTGAAGGAAGTGGCCTGCTGACGCATCTTTCGCCGCCTGCTGTGAAAGTCTTACAGCATTGGAAACTTGAATGGGTGTCTTGTCCGGCGTAGACCGCGCAACGGGTCAGGCGCGGGTCAGTTAGAAGTCCCGGCTTCAGTATGAAAGAGAAGCCGCACGGAAGCTAGTATTGCAAGAATGGGGCCAGTTGCAACTTGCATCGGTACCAGAACTTCCCAGCCGACCTATTTTTCCCTCATCTGAAGGTCTGGCCTTAGCTTGTCCCTAGTCCAGAATGTAAAGAATCTTAAACTGAACCTTCCAGTTCGAGAAAACTGGATTTTCCACTGTGCCCGATAAGGTCCCGCCAGCCGCAGGAACATAGAACGGTGGGGGCGGTGCCTGCCTGATTTTAGGCAGGTGAGTTCAGGTGACTTGGGGCAAAGTGCGACCAAAAGTGCAGCTTGAAAGAAGGGAGGTATAATCGTACCTGCCCCTTTGGGGACCCGGAATATGCTATGCCAATGCCATTGTCTAATCAGGGCCCTGAAAATGCCCATGAGAATAAGGGTTTTAATTAGCAAGTTGCTGAGAACACAAGGGAGTGATCCGGTTCATGGAGGAAAATATATATTTTTTTATGTCTTTGAGACTAACCAAAAGACCCTTGGTCTCTTTATAGCAGTTTTCCAAAGTTGCACTGAACAGGGGAAGAGCTGATATCCCAAACATCTGTAGGTATTTTAGGATTAGGAGAGTCTGTTGGACATACCAGGGACACTGTTGCAACATCGTTTGTGTTTTATAGTAAATATTGTTTTATTAAGTGTCACTATTTATTAATTGCTTCCTACTCTTGATTTCTCTACAGTTACATCAATATTGTAAAACAGAAAAATTGTTTCTAATTGGCCTAAAGAAGGAAAAATGAAGCTAATAAATGCCACCCAGTGACATGGGGCTGAACTAAGCGTCTGCTGCTATCAGTTTAGAAAGCAGAACAGCTTTCTTCACAATTTAAGTTGACAAGGAAGCAGGGTTGGTTGTGAGCCAAATGTCAGGAACAGACGTAATTTTGCCCATGTTCAATTATGTTAAGGTAGAAGCTCCTACCTTAATGGTAGAAGGCCATTATCATACAATGGGTTTCACAGAAATAATTTTACGGTGAATCCAGATAAAACTATCTTTTATTCTTTATCTTCCTGTGTTGAGCCGAGGTGGCGCAGTGGTTAGAGTGCAGCACTGCAGGCTACTTCAGCTGACTGCTAGCTGCAGTTCGGCGCTTCAAATCTCACCAGGCTCAAGGTTGACTCAGCCTTCCATCCTCCCGAGGTGGGTAAAATGAGGACCCAGATTGTTGGGGGCAATATGCTGACTCTGTGAACCGCTTAGAGAGGGCTGTAAAGCACTATAAAGTGGTATATAAGTCTAAGTGCTATTGCTATTGCTATTTACACACAATGTCATCTGATTTTCTTGTTTACTGCAAAAAATTGAGAACAAGTGCTCTTCATTCACTATTAGGAGCTGTCCACTTGAAAGTACTCTGTCTGCAATAGAGAATTGCTGTAGTTTGTTCACTTACTGTGTGGTTTTCTTATCAAATTGTTGTCACGTGTTTTTCTTGTTTTTGCATCTCTTTTTCTCTGGCATCCTGTTTGATCTTATTGGCAGCTTAGATTTCATCTTTTCCTAACTTAAAATATTGTCTATCCATCCATCCATGAATCAGCAGAAAATACTGTCAATACGACCTTTCCAGTCTCCATTCTCTATCCTGCCCCTGCTGTGTCTTCTACCATTTCTTGCTGTTGAATGATAGTGTCCTAATTAATAAATGTGCCAGTCATGATCAGTAAATTGTTTCCCCATTTTGCTTTGTTTGCTATGCCCCCCACCTCATGACCCCAACCAGTAGAAAATATCTCTAAATGAGGTCACTGCAACATGAATGGGATGAGTCAGACATAGGACTCCTCCTGTCATCTCAAGACTGGATTGTGTTGTCTCTTCTCCTAACCCCCATTTGGTATCCTTTAAATAATAATAAAAAAAAGAATAACCATGCAGAAAGACATAGAGTAAAAATAGACCCAAAGGGGAAGGAGGCAGATAGGCCCCATAGGGTAGGATAACTGAAGCTAACTGGTGGGCAACTATTGTTTTACTTTATAAGGGAATGTTAGGGATGGAGAAGGATTGAAACTGACCAATTACCAAACACAACATAGTTTACCAATCTCATTTTCTAATGACTGACAAAGCTTTATGGATTTTATATACCATGAAGTTCTGGCAATATTATGTTGGCTTAAGCAGGAAAGATCTGCTTTTATTTTGGTATACTTAGGCTGTTTCATTCATGAGTTGGGCATGAGATGAGGGCAGCATCTTGCAACCCTAAGGGAAGATTGGATTATCGGTACATAAAGAGGTTTCATTAAACTGGATTAAGCTGGCAATGAAAATAGGGCCAGTGTGTCTTGTATTCTAGAATTCTACATTTTAATATTTTGGAACCCAGAGCCTCTGACAGATACAGACAAAAGTGGAAAATACAGAAATGAAAACAAAACTATAATACAGAATACAGATAGAAATATTGTGCAATGGTCACCTCAAAATGGATTATCTAAAAGTAGTGTACACACATAATCTTGTTATTCCTGGGAATTAATGAATTAATATTTATTCATTTTTCCAGGAGTATTGTTATAGTAAAAGATAATGTGACTCTGACACTATCAAGTTCTGTAATTATATTTTATCTAATCTTGATACAACTCAGATTATGAGTTCATTAGTCTCATGAACACTTTGTTCCATTCATGACATTCCTTAAATGATTTAATTATCCACACTATAAAATTTCAGTGACTTTTACCCTTCGTGACTCACCACTTGGATATTTCCGAACAAGGAAAACTTTCCTTCATTCTTATCAAGAGGTGTGTATTTCTCTTGTATAGCTACTACAGAGGTCATAATAAGAGTTTCTGTTGTTAAACTTTTCTTCACAATAAATAAAAGTACTATTACTTCATTTTTCCCAATTCTAATTTGCAACACACAACTGCACATCAGAATTAGGACACTACCATAGCAACATGCTGTCTAATAACTGTTTTGAAAGTAAGTTGGCAATAACTGAATTATTAACTTGCACAAGAAGGTAGGTCAAAGGTATTGAAATTGTCCTGTGTACTTCCTTGGCCACTTACGTTAATAGGTTTATCTGCATGTTTGCTAGTATGCCAGAGCTGCCCTTTGTCCTTTAATGTGATTAAAAAGTCACTACAGTTATTGCATGTTGAATCTATCCAGTGGATCAAAGGGTTAAGTCTGAATGGCAACACATACATAGATACTTGGAGGAAAATGTTGGTTTGCTTAATATTGAAAAAGTTACGCAGATTAATTATCTTCTTAAAAGATAATTTTTAAAAATTATCCTAGAGACAATGAAGATAAGCCTAGCAATCATCAGGCTATATTTCAGATATTTAAAATCTTGTATTTATATAGAGCTGAGGCCATAATTGTATTTTGTCAATATTACATTATGCTTTTCATACAGAATGGCCTAAGTTCGTGTTGGATTAGTGTTTTTTTATTTCAAAACTTCTGACACATGGCTGGAGCCAGGAACAGTTCATTCTGATCAAATCTGATGGGATAAAACTTTATGTACTGTATATGCTCACAGAGCTGGCATGTGCACAAGCTGAGCTCCTGCTGACTTTGTTGGGTGAAATGAAGAACTATATGGGAAGATGCCTTCTGGTAGATGCCATCACCATTTCATACTCTGAAATTCCTCTGCATCATAGTTCAGCAGTTTCCCCTCCCCTAGAAAGGAACATTATTATGCGATGGCACACAATGATACTGCCTTCTTTAGAGTAAAATAAAAAGCTGACATTTCATAAATTCCTGAAACTCTGCAAATTTTTGCTGACTGACGGTGTTTATTTTTGCACATTTTCATTTAAATAATGTACTCATAAGATTTCATGTGAAAATAAGTTACCTAGAGCCACAGAAATTGGGCAATTTCAATTTGCTAAATGAAACATTCAGTTTTATGAGATTTGGCAGTTTTATGAGATTATTGTACAGTATTGTATGGTTATTTACATTTCTTATTTAATCATGGGAATTGACAGATGCCACTATGCTCTACGTTTTGTGAGAGATACAAGTTCCTGCACTCATAACAGAAGACATCTAGGAAGCTTGATCCAAGGCATTAACTATACTACTGCTTTATTGCTAATGCCAGGGTTGGAGTGGCCATCTTCAAAAGAAATGATATTGCTTCTCTCTGAGAAATTATTAAGAACAGTGAAGCAGGAGGGGAAAAAATATCACCAAGGAGATAAGAAATCATAAGAAATAACCTCTGTATGAATTTTCTCCAGCCAACTATACAGGACTGGAAAATTGGCATAATAAAAAGATCCTGAATAGATCTGTCAAATACCCTAAAGCACTCAATATAGATCTCTTCCACACTGTGGCCTCTTTGCTATCTAAATTAGAATAGAATAGAATAGAATAGAATAACAGAGTTGGAAGGGACCTTGGAGGTCTTCTAGTCCAACCCCCTGCTTAGGCAGGAAACCCTACACCACTTCAGACAAATGGTTATCCAACATCTTCTTAAAAACTTCCAGTGTTGGAGCATTCACAACTTCTGGAGGCAAATTATTCCACTGATTAATTGTTCTAACTGTCAGGAAATTTCTCCTTAGTTCTAAGTTGCTTCTCTCCTTGATTAGTTTCCACCCATTGCTTCTTGTTCTACCCTCAGGTGCTTTGGAGAATAGTTTG
>QLTV01003412.1:82932-94904 GCA_003457575.1 Thermophis baileyi
GGTGAGTTCAGCTGTTTCCCAGCGGCCGCGGCATACTTGCAGTTTCATTCTCCAAAGCCTTAGTTCAAAGTTTTGCTTTCAAGTAATTCTGTGCTTCAGACAGTTGAACTAGGCCTCCCACACCTCGGCCCAAAAATTTCTTCTGCAGCAAGGTTTTCCTGAAGGCCTCTGTAGCTAAAGGTGAAGTTGGCAGAAAGCCCAGACCTTTGAGCTGTTTCCCAGCGGCCGCGGCATACTTGCAGTTTCATTCTCCAAAGCCTTAGTTCAAAGTTTTGCTTTCAAGTAATTCTGTGCTTCAGACAGTTGAACTAGGCCTCCCACACCTCGGCCCAAAAATTTCTTCTGCAGCAAGGTTTTCCTGAAGGCCTCTGTAGCTAAAGGTGAAGTTGGCAGAAAGCCCAGACCTTTGTAGATATGGAGAAATCACGGCATCAGAATATCATTTCCAACATCTTCATGCTCCACCAAATGCTGGTCTGTCCTTGCTAAGCAGATTGATCCATCTGTATAGTATCCATTGATCCATCTGTATAGTATAATCAAAATTCTTAGTCCATTTTATCATGCACTTTTTAACTCCTTCTTCTTCAGTTTCAAACTCAAAAAAGTTTATACATTTTAGCAATCAGATGTTCATCAGTTGTACACTGCTCAATGTTAAATTCCGTCTTACATTGTTTATTTCCAGTTATCTTTCTATGTTAAATCTTTCTCTTAACTGTGCATATGAAAATCATTGAAAGCTAAATCCCTTTTCAGTCATTTGTGGTCCTGATTTCATTTTAAATTATCCATTTCCCTGTACTAACAAATCTTGATATGTTAACCATTTCTCTATGTTTTCTGTTCCCCCGCCCCCCTATAAAATGCTTCTTGTGCTGAAACAAAAAAAGCATTTTGGGGCATAACCTGAGTTTATACCTGTTCCATATTCTTAATATGGCACTTCTAACATAATGTTTTCTTAAAATCTAAATAACATTAACTTCACCATACCATAAAGAACCATGCCACCTAAACCTCATGTTGTGTGCTTCTAGTTCTCTTCTCTTATTCTCTTATTTCTCAATAGCACCCACAAACTAGACAGCAGATTGCAAAATACAATTTAAAGTCAGATAGTCCTTATCCTCCTCTTTCCTTTGCAATCGTGAAATTTTATATTTAACCCTAGGTCCATATAGAACTTTAAAGGTAATATCCAGCACCTTTATACCCGGGGTGGGGGTGGGGGGTGGGGAACGGAAAGCAGTGTAGGCTCCCAAATTGTACACCAGCTCTGTTTGGGGAAATGTTATCCCACTTAGAGTCAAATTAATGCATGACCAGTCCCAGCAGGCTCCCAAACCCAAAGCTACTGTCTTGCTAGGATTGAGTTGAATCCAGTCTCTGCCTATCCAGATCGTCATAGCCTATAGGCATCAGGTCAGCATACTACTTGCCCAGCCAGTGATGGAGTTGTATAACTGGGTATCATCTGCAAACTGATGATACTGTACCTTATGCCATCAGATAATCTACCCAGTGTTTCATGTAGATGTTAAAAAGGAGTGGCAAGACACCCAAGTTGTAAATCACTGTGATTATAGGGATCTAGGGCTGGACCTCTGCCCCCTACCATCAACACTGATTGGTGTAGCCATAGTGAAAGCAGGGGGACTACTGCAAAATAGTGGCACCCACTTCCAATCTCTGCAGTCAGTCCAGAAGGTAGATGGTATCAGGGATGGGTTCTAACTTACCTTGCTGCCGGTTCGCTTCCTCCCGCGCTGCATGACCACGCTTCATGGGCGTGGGCGCGCTTCACGCATGCGCGCATGTGCAGTGCAAAAAAAAATGTTTTTTAAAAAAAGCCAAAAACAAGATGGCGACGCATGCGCAGTGCCAGAAACTTGGCTTCTGCACATGCGCAGAAGAAAAATAAATAATTTAAAAAAAAATTTTTTTTTAAAAAAAAGATGGTGGCGCCCACGGACCGGCACCGACTGAACCGGATCCGTGTTGTCATCAGCGGGTCGCTACCGGTTCGGGTGAACCGGTCCGAACCAGGAGGAACCCTAACCTCTGGATGGTATGGAAAGGCACCAAGATCCAGGAGGCCAAAACAGATGGAGTACCTCCATCTCAAGTCCTCCAAGGGTCACCCACAAGCATGATCAATATCCTTTCTGTGCTGATATACCCTGACCTGAACTCAGAATGAAAAGTATCCAAATAATCACCCTTTTCAATTCCATTTGAATTGTGTGAAAATTATCTAGCATTTTCAATACTGAGTGGTTTTGAAAAAAATAAATAAATCTTGTACACCTGCAGGATTCTCCTTCCTACTTGCTGTCATGGCTTTTCTTCTTGTTTCTTGATGAGCAGGGTCCAGCATTATGTTTAATGCCCTATATGCAAATGGCCTTAAAACTCCAATTGAAACTTCAGCAGTAACAATTTAGTGGATATGTAAACATATTTGCAGAATTTATTTGTTAATTTTTTGCTCCCTCTGCTGCACTTATTGACAGCTATAGCTTACATAAGTAGAGGGCCTAACAAAAAATGGATGCATAATTTTTTTTCCTATTTCAGAAAAAAAAATCTAGATCTCTTGATTCTTCAATATGTCTGTAGCTGAAGGATTTAAGTACTGGTAATTCAGATTTGAAGCCCTTTCTTGTTATCCTAATTGTCTGTCTGTTGAGGAGGACCTGAATTTCCAACCATCTGTCTTGTGGGAGAGGCTAGAGCAGTGATGGCGAACCTTTTTTGGCTCGGGTGCCAAAAGGGTGTGCGCGCACGCGATAGCGTGCATGCGTGTGCCCACACCCATAATGCAATGCCCTCCCCCATGCATGCGCACAACCCCCCCTGCACTGCCCCCCCCCCGCACATGCGCACAGGCCTCACTGAAGCCTCCGGACTTCCTGTAGGCCCGTTGGGCTGTTTTTCGCTCTCCCCAGGGTTCAGGAAAGCCTTCTGAAGTCTGGGGACAGCGAAAAATGGCCCAACGGGTGAATCGGAAGTTTGGAAATGAAACGGAAGTGGAGCTGCCCTACTTCTTACCTTCAGATAGTTGCAACCAGGCCTCACACCTCGGCCCATTTCTTCTGCAGCAAGGCTTTCCTGAAGGCCCCTCTAGCCGATAACAGAGCTCCGGATCGATCGGGAGCTCTGTTATCAGCTGCAGAGGCCTTCAGGAAAGCCTTGCCGGCTGCAGAAGAAATGGACCGAGGTGTGGGAGGCCTGGTTGCAACTATCTGAAGGTAAGTAGTAGGGCAGCGCCATTGAAGGTAAGTAGTAGGGCAGCTCCACTGAAGGTAAGTAGGAGGGCAGCTCCACAGCTTCAGTGAGGCCTGTGCGCATGCGCAGGGGGGCAGCATGGGGGTTGTACGCATGTGTGTGGACCTGTGGCACGCGTGCCATAGGTTCGCGATCACTGGGCTAGAGGCACAGAGCCTCATTTGTATTGGATTTGTATTTTTTTTTTTCATCAAGACCTCTTCTTGTACTTTAATTATTTCTTGTTACTTTGTAACTTCATTGAATGGCTCATTAATGAATGAACATTTCATTAAAAAGTAAGAATAAATAGACGCAACAAACAAGTACCGGTAATCCCTGAAAATTTGGAAAGTAAAATATTGGGGTGCGATGTACAGAGTTGGGGAGGAACATGCAAGTCATTCTCAAAAAGCTTCCTCTAAAAAAACAGATCATATAACTTTTACGGAACTGTCTTATATTTAGAGCCCTTGAGGTGAAGTGGTTAGACGTTTCCTGGAATTCATTGCACAATATGCCTGCTCAGCTCTGCTAAACAGAGGTAATGGATCACATCTTCATTCTGCCACATTAGAGAAAGATGGATTAGGAAACATTGAGTGAGTTGATTGTCTTGATGGGAGATCCAAATCCAGAAGACCTCAAAACTATTTATTTTCTTGAAGGAAAAGCAGAATATAAATGTAAAATGTTTTCCAATAACAAATGCATATTTATCAAGTCATGTATACTTCCTGTGTCTTTAATTGCAATGCAGATGAACATTGATAAATATGTTCCCTGCAGGCAGTTTACAATTATATGAAAAAGAGTTTGCAGTATTTCTGGAAAGGACTGTATATTTTCATTCATGTTTTTAAAAAAATCTACAATGAGCTAGCTAATATACAGACAGCATTGCCATCTACTGGACAGAGAGTAATAACAGAGTAGTTTAATGGTTTCCCATAATCACAGCTGAAGGAAAGTATTTCAAAATTAAAATATAGGATTTCAATTTGTTATTAGTTCCACATTGTTGTAACTATAAACATTCTAATAAATCTTAGAATAACTTTATTATATAAGCATTGGTTGAATATTACTTCCAAGAAGATAATTGGGACGTGATAAAGCTAATATAGTTTTAGTATTAAAAATCAAAAGGGAAACCTAATATTTTAGAACACCAATGCAGGATTTTAAAAGAACAGTTTCAGTTTAGCAGCTTAAGAAGAAATCATACTTAATGAGGAATAAAACAGATAGCTACTTTTACATCCTGCTCAATTGAAAGCAAAGTCCATTCAAGTGTAAGGGCCTACTTCCATCTAAAGGAGACTTTGTTAATGTACAACCTTAAATTGTATCCCTCCCATTTACAATTATCACGAGTTGCGGAGCCAGGAGAATTATTTTAATGTGTCTGAGCAATTTTACCATTTTGCACATTGAGCTTTCCAAGTAATTCTTGGCAATTCCATCTCTTTGCAGTCAGCAAAACTCCACAGCAAAATCATGGAAAAGGATACTATAAGACAGGTAACTAAAATGAAACAACATACCATATAGTGTTGTGCTGTATTGTGGAACAATACTATAATACTATATGTAATACTATAATAGGCTTCAATTGTATTTTACCCATTCATATTGGATAGGTTTTAGCTGCAGTTGTGATCAATATCAAACAGTATCTCATAGGGCAGGTCTGAAAAGTAAATGAGACAGAAGAACAAGAAGAAACTTTTGGATGAATGAAGCAGCCACACAATTACACTGAGATTCAAACTAGGGGTTCCAACAATGTAGTGAATACTAATGTATAGGAAGGTTATCAACCCTTGAAGTAATCCCGAAGAAGCACCAATACTAACTCTGTCTTTATTGTAAGGTTACATTAATACAGGGGTGGGTTCTAACTTACCTCGCCACCGGTTCGCTTCCTCCCGCGCTGCGTGGGCACGCACGCTTTGTGCGCCATGCACACTTTGCGTGCCGTGCAGCTGCACCACACAGGCGCAGTGCCGAAAACCCAGCTCCTGCGCATGCGCAGAAGCAAAAAACAGAATGGCGCCACTGAGAGAGCCAGTTCATGGGCGTGGCCAACCGGCGATTGCTCCCGGTTCGGCGAACTGCGGGAAATTCCCGCTACCGGTTCTAAAGAACTGGTCCGAACCGGGAGCAACCCACCTCTGAATTAACAGAATCTTGCAAATCTGAAAGCATTCCTCCCTTTTTTTTACTTTCCAGAAAACTAGGCAGGGTCTCTTCTGAGATGCTTTCCACCTGACTTTTGCTTCTGTAGCCTGAGATATCTTTTGCATTATGGCTGACTAGGCTATGACTTTTCCTCCTGTCTCCCAAGGTGACTCTCAAATAATATTACAAAGTTGGAGAGTAAGGACCTGACTGCCTCATTGTCTCTTCCTAAGCTCACTTGCAAGGCATTTTCTCTTGCCCTCCTCCATCCCTTCTGATTTCTACCATTTGCTCTCCCTCTCCCCCCCCCCGCTTTATTTGTGAATGTTTTTCCCAGTGGAAGGGCATCAGATTCAAGCTGAAAGCCTGGCTGTTTCTTCTTCATTCTTGAGATGCTGGGGAAACAGTTCCAGAGGTATCTCCTGAATGCCGATCATATTTATATCTAACTTAAAGAGCATAGAGGAGTCTCCCCTACATTTGAATTTTACCAACAGTCCCAGGAAGTAACTAAGCAAAGTGATCACCAATGGTCCCAAATATCAGAGAGCTTCATGTTGGCTTTGTGACCAGCTAGGATGCAAAACCAGATGAGCTATTTCTACTTTATTGAAAAACTACATTGACAGAATCGCTCAAATATGAAAATAAAATTCTTCCTCGACTCCTTTATAGCATGAGAAACTTGGGAGGGTCTCTTCTGAGCCTCTTGCCCTACCTACTGCTCAGCTATAGACTATGCTGCCTTTTATCTGACTGTTCCCTTGACAGAGTCTCTTCACCCCGCCTTCCAGAGTCTGTCTTAGGTATTATTGCACACCGTGGTTTAAAATGTTATGGTCTACTCTGATTCCTCAGAGACAGAAGCTGAAGGGATGGATCCATCATATTGTCAGTCTCAGAAGCCAGCCAGTAATCTACTACCTGAGGCTAACTTGGCAGACAAATAAGCAAGAGCATATGAGGCAGTGGTGGGTTTCAATTTTTTTTACTACTGGTTCTGTGGGCGTGGCTTGGTGGGCATGGCGTGGCTTGGTAGGCATGGCTTGGTGGGTGTGGCAGGGGAAGGATACTGTAAAATCTCCATTTCCTCCCAATCAGCTGGGACCAGAGAATAGATGGGGGTGGGGCCAGTCAGAGGTGGTATTTACCGGTTCTCCGAACTACTCAAAATTTCTGCTACCGGTTCTCCAGAACTAGTCAGAATCTGCTGAAACCCACCTCTGATATGAGGGCAGACTTAGTTGATCAAGGATCACATCCTGGCTGGTCACCAAGAACTGCTGACAGTTTCAGAGAACAGAGTAAAGGTGATTTGCTCAGCAACTCAAAAAGCAAACAGGATAACTCCTTTTACTAAACCTCATCTACAGCCTACTCCTACTTAGGAGCAGCTGCCAGAACCTTCAACTTCATACCTACATTTATTGCTTTTTAGATTCTTAGCTTTACCTTAGTGTAGGGGACATAGGGAAGGATAGGAGGGAGAACTGCTACTAAGGCAAACAATCTAAGTTGAAAAAACTTCTCAGATAGGCCCCTCCCTAATTCACATAAAGTGAGGGAGGGGGAAAATCTAGCTGTGGACTAGATTCTCTTCTCCTAGTGCTACATCCCAGTTACAGAGCAGGAACTTACTTCCCCTGTATTTGTCCTATTGAATGTGTATGACTGTGCAGCCAGGCTGTTGACCTCTGTAGTTGCTGGAAGTGCTGTGGCATGTTTGCTGAGTTCAAAACAGGACAAACAGGATTTTGAACCTTATTCTTCCCTACGAAAATCATATGGCCATGGCCATACCATAGCCCTTTTATAAGATAACCCTATAGCCGTGATGGCGAACCTATAGCACGCATGCCAGAGGTGGCACGCAGTGCCCTCTCTGTGGGCATGCGAGCCGTCGCCCCAGTTCAGCTCTGCCGCGCATGCGCGTGCGCCTCCCACCTGCCAGCTGGTCTTCAGGTCTCTGCCACTCTTGTGCAGGGGGCGGGGCGCATCATTGATCCATCATTGAAATAGCAGCCAACATGACTTTTTAAAGGTTCCAACATATATATCTTAAAATAATTTCATTTTCATTTTTTAAAATTGTCCACATTACAGCGTATTATGATGTGAAAGGTAAAGCCTTTTGCCTAAGGTTGATACAGCTTGACCTCAGATTCCATCAGAGTGACCAGCAGACTTCCACTTTTTCTGCTATAGAGAGCATTTTGTGACAGCTGTGAAGTGTTCAATGGACCTTGCTCTTGGGCAAACAAAACTGAATTGGTGGTGACAAATTTATCCTTGGTGTAGCATGCTTGACTCTTCCACATTTACAGAAGGAAGAGTTTTGATCCATGAAAGCTGAAAAGCATGATGTTGACCAAGATTTTAAAAAACAAGCAGGAGTTTTGTACCTGCAAGCTGTAAACATGTTTTGCTAAGGTATCCATTCAAAAAGAAGAAATAACTTGTGGTCTTATTTTGAATGAAATCAGATAGACTTCGGGGAAATGTTCTAATTTCCCAATGTGTTTTTAAATGTTGGGAATAGGAACACTGAATATCACATATAAAAACCTTACTGCATCACAGCTGCTTACATCAGAAACCATAATTGAGTAAAGATTATTCAAGTGGCAACTAAAATCTCGAGAGAAAAAAAACCTGGCTATCATTTTAAAAAGCTATCAGTGGGTAGAATTATTTGTCCAAAATATTAAGAACCTGCAAATATAGCAAAACACAAATTCAATGTTAAATAGATACTAGAATTTTATTTTAGAATTCTAGAATAGAATTAATAAATTAATAGATTAATTTAGAATTAATCAAGAACATAAATGTGTGTTATCTTTGTAAGATAGAAAATTCCAAAGATGAACGTTATCCTTAACTATATCTTTCAAGAGTAATTAATAAGTCATTTAGAGATCCCACTTCTGCAAGAAGGTTGCTTGTTTAAATCACAGGTCTCTTATCATAAGGCTCCCAGAATGCCTTCCTCATTCTCCTAGTATTTGTTATGCAAAGTCAAATAGTACTGTATATAGAGCCATTATAGAGTCCTTGGAAATCAGAAAGGAGGAGAAAGAAACCTAAAACAATTCTGCCTTAATTTTGTTAAGTATAAGAGAGAGTTGACATCAGCTTTGGCTGGCTTTTAAGATTTTGTTATAATACCCTAACTGCAATAAAATAGATTACAAAACTCCCAAGTTCCTCCTGTTTGCAGACCTTGCCCTTTCTGGAATGTAAGACAGTATTAAGCAAATGGCAAACTTTCATGTCTTGAAACTTTTATTTTTAGTTGAATTGATTTTGATTTAGTGGCATTATTTTTAATTTTTAATTGATCTGAATTATCTTTATTTTTTTCTTTCTAACATTTGTATTTAAATTGTAAGTTGCATTGATTAAGGATGTTATCCAGCCAATTTGGTACTGTTCGTGAGATATTTTTCATGCTCTTCCCAAGTGGTGTAATGCACAGCCTTTCAGACAATTCGAACTGTAGGAAGTTAGCACCCACCCCTCTCCTAGAAAAATGAAATATCCTAGGAAATATTAAAAAGGTAGAATATTATATAGAATATCCCTGGAAACATGTTTTTAGGCAGAAAATAGACTAACTCCTAGTAGCCCCCACCTTTGTCAATGGACCATTAAGACCAGAGCAAACTCACTCATCCCCCACCTTTGTCAATGGGCAGTCTATTCTACATAACAAAGATCTACCTCCTTCAGACAGAGCCATATTAGGAATTGCCCAAAGCCCTTTCATTACACCATCACCCAGCAAGGCTCAGCCAAACTTGAACTCAAAAACACAGCCTAAAAGGTTAGCTAAGACCATGAGTGAAATGAGAAATTTTCCCCTACCGGCTATGTGGCCGTGGCTTGGTGGGGGGGGGTTCATGTGACCGGGTGGGCGTGGCCAACTTGACGTCACTCACGTCACTCACTGTTAGATCCAGGAGCTGCACATTCTGAAGCACATTCTGCCCTTCTGAAGCCCCCAACGTTTTGAGTTTCCCTCCACCATCTGGCTTGACTGCCCAAGCGAACCTCAGAGCCTTCTCTTGCCCTGCTCTCTATCCCGGAGGGCCGTGCCTCCCCCCCACCAATCCTCCGTACAAACCGCCCACCCCGTTTCTGCAAAGGCAGAGGCCGGCTCAAAACACTAGACAGCGTTGCAACGATTTTTCATTTAATAGGAAAAAAGGGGGGGAGCTGTACTTCGGCCGGTAGACACACACACACACCCCCGCCGCAGTAGTCCTCCTGCAGAAAACGGCCGTTCCCTGAGCTAAGAAGGCAAGAAGCTGCGGCTCGGCTCACCCAATTCCTAGGACTCCCCCGAATGGTATTCAGCGCGGAGAGGGCAGCTCCCCCTCGCAATCCCCCTTTTCCTCGGCGCTTTGACTTCCCGTGGCCCGCTGGCCTGAAAGCCGGGTCGGACCACTATAAGGCCACTTCCCCGCTTCTCAGCGGCAGCTGCTGTGCCGGCGACCGCAGGACCCTCCTCCTCCTTCCCCAACTTCTCCCTCAGCTTTTTTCCTTCTCCTGCCGCGAAATGAAAGTGAACACTGGCGGGGTTACTTCGGGCAGGCAGACATCTGCAGCCAGGTGGATAGGGAGGGTGGCGGGAGCGGCCCCTTCCATGTGCAGTGCACGGAGATGGTGAAGGCGGGCAAGGTGGCCCCGACGCGCTTGTTGCTGGGGAGGCGCGACGATCACTTGGCCAGGGCGGCCTCAGCGGTGGCTGCATCTGCCACTCCGCCCGTGCCATGTCCTGCTCCGGCCGGCTGCGCGACTACAAGTGGGGCAACATGGCGAAGATGAAGGGCTACCTGCACACCCGGGTAAGCGCCACTGCCCAGGCCGAAGGGAAAGCTCCGCGGTGGTGCGGCCGGGCCTGCCCTGGCCCTCTCCCCGTGCGGGGGGCTGCTGCCCCGCCGGCCGCCAGCAGCTTCTGCCCCTCTCACTTCGCTTTTTCGCTGGTGGGAAGCAGCATTGTGGCTAAGCCTCCTTCCCCCAGAGCACCGGACTCCGCAAGCCGAGTTCCTGGAGTGGCGCTGGCGGTCAAAGAGAGCAGGCAGGTGGGCGGGTGGGAAGCCAGTGGGCTGATTCAGATCCCCAAGCCTAGCGGAGCCGGCATGGGAGACATGCCGCCCCGACATGCTTTCCTGCCTTTCACGTGGCGTTCCGCTTGCCTGCCTTCGCAAGCTGGCTACGATGCTTTCTTGCCTTCCACGTGGCGTTCCGCTTGCCTGCCTCCGCAAGCTGGCTACGGAGAAACCGGGAAGGCCGCGTGGAAGGCAGGAAAGCATATTGGGGCTGCAGGGAAGGGAGTAGGCTGCTACCTTCCTTCCCCACCACCCCGACATGCTTTCCTGTCTTCCATGTGGCGTTCCGCTTGCCTGCCTTCGCAAGCTGGCTACGGGGAAACCAGGAAGGCCGCGTGGAAGGCAGGAAAGCATGTCGGGGCTGCAGGGAAGGGAGTAGGCTGCTACCTTCCTTCCCCACCACCCCGACATGCTTTCCTGCCTTCCATGTGGCATTCCGCTTCTTCCTCCCCCCCCCAGCATTGGCCTTACCTGCTGCTGCTGCTGTTATGGGGCTGAGTCTGAGAGCAGCAGGAAACGGCAAGCGGAAAAGGCCCAAAAGGCCGGAAACAGCAAGCAGATGTCCCAGGGCTGCTGCACATGTGCACCGCATCTCCCGCAGCCCTCTTCCGGTGCGGACTCGTGTCCTACCGCATGTGCAGTGCCAGGACATATGCTTGCAGGGCGAGCGAGTGGTGAGCAGCGGACCGGTACGGGGGCGTGGCCAGCCAACCATCGCTGGTGGCTCGGTGAACCACGGGCAGCCATCGTTACCGGTCCGCCTGATCCGGTCCGAACCGGGAGCATTTCACCCCTGGCTAAGACCCCCGCCCCCTGGGAGTCTGACCACCAATCAGAGTGCATTTCTTATACAGGAACAGGAAACTCTGAGCTGGGGCCCAACAGAGGTTATAAAAAACTTGGGGACTCCCAGCAACACTCTCTTCTTTGCTCCTCTTCTCTTCACCCAACATCTTGAAGCATGTGATCGCCTTTTCTGTTCAGGAACTCAAGCCATGTGCTCCTGTCCACCATTAAACCATCTTACCAAGCAGTCTCCATGAATCCAGTGTCTTTTTCCCCACTTGGAACCGAACCCAGAAGGATATTCCTTACAACAATTTGGCACCCAAGAGATGGGACTCCAAGCTAACCTAACAAATGGACCTTGCCCAAGTAAGCTTCCCTTGCTAGCAGCAGACCCATTGAGTCTGTGGATAAGTTTTTCTTGGACCTTGGCCATTTGGAACTAGGTTTTAAAGGGGTTTTGAGCTCAAAAGAAGGTGAGTACCTCTAAATTTTAATTTAAAGCATGAAAAAACATGGGAAATGTGGGTATGCCTGTGTGTGTGCGTGTGTGTGTGTGTGTGTGTGTGTGTGTGTGTGTGTGTGTGTGTAACTTTTGTTTTTTTTTTTATTTTGTGG
>QLTV01003412.1:126976-167518 GCA_003457575.1 Thermophis baileyi
ATCAGTCAGTCATCCAGTCAATCAGTCATCCAGTCAGTCAGTCCGTCAGTCAGCCAGTCAGTCAGTCATCCAGTCAGTCAGTCACTCAGTCAGTCAGCCAGTCAGTCAGTCATCCAGTCAGTCAGTCAAATATACAAGCCCGTCATGCCTCAGTCAATCAGTCAGTCAGTCAGTCAGTCAGTCAGTCAGCTCATCAAGACAATGAGTAGTTAGTTAGTTAGTTAGTTAGTTATTTCCCATATTTCTGAACCACCCATATCCCTCAAAGAGGGACTCTGGGCGGTGTACAATAAAATATAAACACAGTGTATAAAAATTAAAATGTTAGAATTAAAAATTAATTGTTTTTAGAAGGGGCAAGAATAATTAAACCCTGTTAAAATTAATTAAAAAGGTGAAGGGAGGTCTCTCAGGGAATCAACTAGTCTTACAGCTGCCTGCTCCTTTAGGCTTCACAAGTGAGATTGCAGAAGGGAAGGGCAGGAGAATTGGAGGCCTGTCTCACCTCTGGGGGAGAATATTCGGGGGGGGGCAACAATAGGGAAGGCTCTCTTCCTAGAGCCTACCAGTCAGAGTTCTTTAACTGAGATGGTCTGCAACATGCCTGACCGGGTGGGACAGGCCAATGTAATGGGACCAAGCAGGTTCTGCAGGTAGCCTGGCTTTTATGAAAAATGAAGCCATGTTTTACAATACAAGGAAATTACTTTGTTATGCAAAATAGAATTATATCTGCAAGTAAGTTATTGCAGGTCTCAAAGCAATACATTATACATATTCTGGGAATGGCCTACAAGAAAGCAAAATGCATCAGACAAACTAGACAGAAACATTTGAGCTGACACAAGCCAGAAAGCACTGCTTTCTACTTAGGTCAGGCAAATATAAGTGATAATATGAGGATTTACATTGGCCAAGAGCCATTGGAAGACAACAACATCATTTCCCGCCCTCCAGAAATGTTTGGTGGCCCATAGTCAGGACAGGGCCATTTGGCAAAATAGGACATGTCCTATTTTGTATGATATGCAAATTTACTTCCTCTGGGTTGTAAACCATGGCTTAAGGCAAAACACAGTATGTCAAATTAGTTGTTTATTCAATGAAGCGTGGTTTAAAAAGGCAATGCTTAGCATAGCATGATTGTTGGAGATTATGGAAACAGACTTTAAAGCAGTCTATTCCAACACTCAGAGAGAACCTTGAAATTACAGAAACAACTTTTAGGCAATCTGAAATCATCTCAGGCTTTTAGCTAAATTTGTATGACTATGGCTTAGACCAATTATTTTGCAGTATAACTATTTGCACACAATCTGCCCCATTCAATTCCATCTTTAGCAGAATGCCTTTCCCCAGGCTTGTGATGGATGCATTTGACACGAAGAGCTAGCTCTGCTTATTCGGTGACAGATTCCTCATTGGCCCTGAGGCTGGTTGCCTTCTTTTTTCAGTTTAGGAAAGGGCTTCACTCTCTTTGTTCAGCTTTTAAGGGTTTGCCTTTTTTCCTGCTGCCTTCAATTATTTTAAGGCTAAATGTTGAATGCTGCCTGAAGCCATAAAATGAAAGTCAGTAGGCTAAAAGAAATAAAGTTGATGACATATCCATGAAATGAAAAATACCATGTTTCTTGTCCTCCACAAGTACAGAAGATAAGTGGTGACATTTTGGAGATGCTCAATAGCTTTATTTTAGATTTTGCAGATGTCCAGAAAGCTTCTTGGCATAACTTGAGCTAAATGGTGAAAATTGATGGCTAATAAAGAACAGCCGAAAGTATCTGGCAATTTTCATTCATAATCAGAAATCTGAAATACAGTTTCATATCTTATCAAAGGAAACTGTCTTTTAATCAGGTCATTTGTCAACATAACACATGATTATGCTGATTGGCTTTATGTCTTCAGTTTTCAGATCAAAACAATTTTAGCTCTACTTGGAGTCTGAAGGCATTAAACCTGGGAAACTTTCACACAGAAAACATACTATATCTTTGAGCTCTGGAATAGATGTAATCCATGCTATGAATCAGCTACAAAACTAAAAGGCCCTGTACTTTCATCAGTTAGATGAATGGATTAAATGCATATGGATTTTCTACTTACATCCTTCAATTGTTTTTACTAGTACACAGAATAAAACCTGATAACTGAAATCGGACAACTCCAGTGTGGTGGCAAAATTGGACATTGATGTCAGTTTGTGTACATTTGTTTCCCAGTAGGAATTTTAAAAGCTGCCTTTTATTGTCAGACCAGTAATCCATCTAGGTATACAAATTGACTGGCAGTGACTTGGTGGAGTTTCAAAAAGGATTCGCTCCCCCGAATATTACATAGAAAAGGCTGCACTGGATTTGTAACTTTCTGTTTATAAATATGTTATACTGGAAAGTTATTGCCTGGTTTTTCATTTATATCTGTATTAGCCTTTTAAAACAACTTTTGAAAGAAGCAGACCATATAATAATATTACCTATTGCATCTGGAATGAAAAAGTTATAACCAAGAAGACTATAATGAAGCACAGATGGAATAATCCCTTTCAAACCAGTGTAACTCCAATCAGATTGTCGTGGATTCATTTGGAAAAAGAGTGGCAGGTGGCTGGATCTATAAGCAATACAAATAATTTTACGGTAAACATGGAATTACTCAAATGCACAATAAGTGCTTACTGATATTACCAAATGCTGCATCAAAATCACAAAAAGTCAAATAGACCTTCAACATGAAATCAGACTCTGCTTTTAATGTATCACTCCCAACTTGCTAAATAGAAAGGCTAGGCCAGAATAAATGGTTGCATACATGGCTTTGGTGATCAACCACTCTGCTATTCACTAGAATACAGCAAACAGAGGAGTGTGGCTAGTTGATGTTTCCTCTCTAGAATCCCTCTAGAAAATGAACTTGGTCAAAGGAAGGCCAGGAAATAAATATTTTCTGACGTGCAATTCAGACTCATGTGAACCTCTTTCAAGACAGCTAGGAGATTAAAAGACAAGAATTTCATCACTCAAAAAGAATGGAAAGCAGCCATTCAAAAAGTTCAGATTAAGGCCTGAACTCAAAAACACTAACTGGAATTTCTATTCTTTAGATTTATCCCAGTGAAATGATAGCTCTAACTGCTAAGGTTATTAGAATTAATAATGGGGTCATTGACTTGCATGTGTAGAAAACTCCTATTAACAGAAAAGAATGAAAAAAATGGGATGAAAACACTTGCTTATGTGGCACAGAGGCGAGGAGGGCTGCTTGCAAATGCATGGAGCTAGGAAACGTTTGAGAGATATTCATGCAGGATTTGGGGAGGTCTAGAATTTTGGTGGAAGAGCACTTTCCTAGAGCAAGAGGAGCTCAATTTGGAGTGTAAAAACTTCTTGAGTAGGAAAACAAAGGAAGGGTCCTTATTGAGATTGTGATCAAAGCAATCTGTTCAAATCATCTAGTTCCTGGCATGAGATGTTAGATCTCCATGGAGTTTCCCATCAGCAGGCACTCACATTTGTGCTAAGGGACTTAGGGTCATGACTTAGGGGCATTAGGGTCATGACTTAGGGGCATTCTTTCATTCTTCTGCTTAAAATGAGGTGAACTACCAAATGATGTTATAGCGCCTTTCCCTACAGTAGCCAATACTTTATGTACTTATTGTGAAGTGGGGATAATGATCAAGGTGGAGATAGGGTGCTAACTTTGCCTTCCTCTATTGGCCAACCTGAAGGAACACATATTGTCTTGAGAATTAGTGAATAGGGATGGTGAAGTTGGGCAGGACAATCTGCCTGTGAGGGGTTTGAGAAGGAAAAATTATAGATGTGTGTAAGTATCCTAAGAAAATAAACCCAGCATTTTGGAATAGGATGATAACTTTGAGTCCCATGAGCATGTCTACCTTGGTTCTAAGATAAAACAAAACACCTCTGCATTTTGCAGCTGAAATAGAGATCTTTTTTAGATGGAATCAATTGTTATTTCAATAGCAGCAGAATTTATGGAAGTTCAAATCACACTGTACACATTCAGAAAAAGGCACTCAGAAATTGAGTCCACGATGGAGGGGTGTTGGCAAATGAGATCTACTTGAAATATGGAGTACAGAATCCTTCCTTTTTCCAATTGTAGGTTATCAGAGAAAAGGATACATTGTAAAAGGAATCACAATCCAACTGTTGAACCCATCTTGATCCCTATGTGCACTTTCCCCAGCTTGGAATGTATGCTATGCCCCCCTCCAAAGGAATGAGCTTTCTCCATCCTAGTGCTTTTAACATGGAATGTAAACCATGAATCACATCCTTTACTGCTCCAATGTTTGTCATCATCTTGGTACCCTAAAGGTCCTGTATGAGATAAGATGGAGCTCTTTGTCATTTCCAAAAATGCTGGAAAGACCATTTATTTCATGATATACCGGTAATGCTCTTTCAATGCTGAAAATTAATGGGAAAATAATCCCATAGTAAATATACATGATAAGCCTTTTCACTTGTAACTGATTGGGGAAAAGCATTGTTATACAAAGCAGGTGGAGGACTTCAGGGCTAGTCAGCACTTTCCTTAATTCTTTGTTGAACTTCGTCTGAAAAATAAACTAACCCAATGTTCTTAATCCCACATTGAACCTAAAAACAGGAAGAAGGAAGAAAAAAGATATCTTTGAGGACAGCTACTTTCCCCAAATTAGTGCTCTCTGCAGTGTATGTGTTTGAGGTCATTTCCCACAATTCCCATGGTTCTTAGACAGACAATATATTTGGAAATGGGGGAGGGAGCTCTAATTTGGGGAAGGTGATTGCTAAGAACCCTAAACCAAAGAAGTACAGCATTAACAAGTATTGTCTAACTCCAAGAACTTTCATTTTTTAAAAAAATAAAGGCACTAAAGAGTCACCTTGCGGCAAGACGGATGACAAATTTAATAAATAAATAAAAGTTTGGAAGACAGGCCTGCCTTAGGACAAGATATAATGTGAGAATTTTTTTCCTGAAACCAACCTTGTAGCACCAGTAATTATTGATGAATTTCCCAACATTGTTGCTATTGAGGCCAAAATACGGATGTACTTATCCCCTCTGAGTTCTGCAGGAGGTGGGATCACTTGGTCCATATATATGTTGCCTTCACTACCTTCAAAAACCACATACTTTGCTCCCAGTTGCTGCTTCAGGAGCTTCACCTGGCCCAGGTACCAGAGCACTGCAGCCTGACTGGTTACATTCAGACAGGCTGAAAACTGCCCTTTCCATTTGGTGAGGAGTGGCGCCTGTAACGGAAAGGTGGACATAAGAAAGCTGTAGCAGAAGTGGAGACTAATTCCTATAAATGGATTAGCCAACTAAATTCATCCGCTAAATTGGAGGACTAAAAAGCTCAGCTTTGATTATATAGTATTAGACTTACAGAATTTATGTATGATCTGCAAGTAGGCAAATTGGGTGAATAGAGGTGAGAAACGTAACAAAGAAAAGTCAATAGATGAAAGGTGAATGAATATAGGGTAACACAACTGGTTTGCCAAGATAGAAAAGGTATAATGAATAGTGTTCACTATACAGATTTTAACTTTCTTTTCCCATATCTTATCTCAGGTCTATTGTTTCTTTGGCTTACTGTTTCTTATTCTTTTTCTGCACACTGTGTACACTGAAAGGAAATTGCATGATAGGTATTTACTTATTTAATAAGTAATATTTTTGTACTGCTCCAATATAAAACATTCTGGGTCGTCACACAACATGCTTATCTGTGTACGCTATGTATAAAATATTTCCATGCCAAAGTTTCCACTTAATCTTTCACAAGATTATGCTTCACACTTTGAAGCATAACTGTGATGGTTATCTTTTCAGGCAACCCCAGAATGCTGAAAACATGTTGAGGACACTGCAGTGCTCGCTTTCTAATTGATCAGGAGAAGAGTATCGCCCAATGAATGTCTCACCCCCTGACCTCCCACAGATTCTGGAGCAACAAAGGTCACTCAGAGAAGGAAACACAATACAGGTAGTCCTTGACTTAAGACCACAATTCAGCCCAAAATTTCTGTTGCTAAGTGAGATCGTTGTTAACTGAGTTTTGACCCATTTTACAACCTTTCTTGCCACAGTTATTAAGTGAACCGCTGCAGTTGTTAAGTTAGTAACATGGTTGTTAAGTGGACCTGGCTTCCCCATTGACTTTGCTTGTCAGAAGGTTGCAAAAAACGATCACATGACCCCAGGACAATGCAACCGTCATAAGTATGAATCAGTTGCCAAGCATCTGGATTTTGATCTGTAGGGATGCTGCAATGGTCAAGAGTGTGAAAAAACAGTCAGAAGTCCCTTTTTTCAGTGCTGTTGTAACTTCAAACGGTCACTAAATGAACTGTTGTAAGTCAAGGACTACCTGTAGATGTTTAGGGTCTCCCCAAGGTAGTCCAGTATTTTGCAAAAGCAACAAAAAAGTGGTTAATCACAGACCCAAATCACAAGCACATGACTATACGGATACTGTAATATAAGTGCAAGGACTGATCATAAGCAGAGGTGGGTTTCAGCAGGTTCTGACCAGTTTTGGAGAACCGGTAGTGGACATTTTGAGTAGTTCGGAGAACCGGTAAATACCACCTCTGACTGGCCCCACCCCCATCTATTCTCTGCCTCCCAAGTCCCAGCTGATCGGGAGGAAATGGGGATTTTGCAGTAACCTTCCCCTGGAGTGGGGAGGGAATGGAGATTTTACAGTATCCTTCCCCTGCCACGCCCACCAACCCACGCCATGCCCACCAAGCCACGCCCACAGAACTGGTAGTAAAAAAATTTGAATCCCACCACTGATCATAAGTCACTTTTTTCAGTGCCATCCTAAGTTCAAACAGGCACTAAATAAATGATCATAAGTTGAAGATTACCTTGTAATGTGATTCTTTCCTTCTGACATTTGCTAACTCTAAAATAGCATTAGAAGTTCCTGCAACTTGGATTGGGATTCTTGCATATCACTCCATCCTGATTAAGCCATAATGTGCCTATGTCCATGCAAGTAGATAACAACAACTTTGAAAAAAAAATGATATAGAGGGAGCTGAGCAGGGTTAAATGCCTCCCTCCTGCCTTAATACCCAAATCCCAGCAAGAGGAGAGTCCATCCGAATCAGTTGGAGCGTGGCACAATTTTTAGGACAAAACAATCAGGTAATCCAATCACTCACCTCTGCTTTATACAAATTTTGGGTTTAATTTTCTCTTGAAATAAATCAGGTGGCCAAATAATGCTATGATATAAATGACCACTAAATGCAATGGGCCAAGTAATAGAGACAACATTAGCAAATTGTACCGAATAGTCACCGGATTCAGAATGGCGGCTCAACCAAAATTCTTCTTTCCCTTCTTGCAGGGACCTTTGGAAAATTGGTGAGTTGATGCTTGTATAAGGGGACAGAGTGATGGAAAGTTTTAGTGGTTTCATACGGAAGTTGTTCATGATAAATCTCAGTGCATGCAGCCTTTTTCTTCTTAGCAGAGGTAAATGGATGTGATCCTGCAAGGGAGTGAGAAGAGAGAACACAATGAGACTGTACCTTTGTCGCAGAGGTCAAGAACTAGGCTGTATGGACAGTAGGACTAATTGCTTATTATGTAAACCACTGCTTATTAAAGAGAACTTCAGCTGAGCTCTCTTTAAATTATGTAGCCAAGAGAGATTTTCCAGTTTCCTCATTGGTACTTTGGCATCAAAGCAGAAACCCAGGAAATAGCACAAAAGTGATATTGTGTATAGAGCGGTAGGCAAAACTTGAATAAACTCTTTGGTGGTTGTAGTTAAGGCAGCTGAGCATGCTTAGATGGACTTCTGCTTATCAGATCATAACTTTCAACAATGCTGTAGTACTGGATGCTTCTATCTTAGATGTCACTGGCTGAATCTGGTCAGGGCCTAGATAGTGTGTTAATAGGAGCCCCAGAAGCTGCTTGTCAGATTTATAATAGTATTTAATAATAGCATCCATGTCTTGTCCAAATAGTTGTTTCAAAAGTGTAGATTGGAAGTTCTGAAAGTATAGCTCAGGGAGTACAAAACAGAATCCCTAAATCTGGTGCGGTCCTTCCTTCCTTCCTTCCTTCCTTCCTTCCTTCCTTCCTTCCTTCCTTCCTTCCTTCCTTCCTTCCTTCCTTCCTTCCTGTTAAATTCATAACAATTATACTTCCTTCCTTCCTTCCTTCCTTCCTTCCTTCCTTCCTTCCTGTTAAATTCATAACAATTATAGCTAATGAGTATACCAACAGCTATTAAATACTGTCATAATGAAATATCCAGTGGCTCAAAAAAAAAAAAAGATTTGTTGGCCAAGCATTTGAAGAATGAAATTCTGAACTATAATTTAATGCAGAATATTAGAATTAAAAATTGTTGAGGAATGAACTTTGTGGATGATAACTTGGATTTGCTGCACATACCATATTTCGAAGTAGCATTGTAGACTCTTCACTGGGAGCAATTATGCCCTCCCCAAGATTATGTGTTTGAAGTTTATTGTAGAAAGACCTCAGTCCTCGCTCAATTTGAGCAACAGAATCAGCTATACCATAATATCTCCAGACTGGCAACCTATTAAAAAGAAGAGTCTTGCTTGATTTAACAACAATTGATTTGCCTGGATCACAGATTTTGTGATGATAAAAATAATATATAGTCTACATAATTGGGTTATATCAACAGAGAATTTCCATGGTATTTTTTTAAAAAAAACCTTTCTTTTCAACTACTATGCACAAAGTTTCTTACATCCATAGTAGAAAAGAAATAGGAAACTTATATTTGGTCAAACTGAATAAAAGTAATCCAGCATTGACTCAAACCTTTGTAATTAGTAAATTGTCATGTTAGACCCCTTCTCACTCTGTCAATTATGTTCAGTCGGTGTCTGACAAATGGAAATAAGTGAAGAAACCTTGGGTCCCAATGAGGAAAGTTTTGTAGGCAGGCCAGACTTAATCTTGTTTTCCAAGGGTGAGGGCCACAGTTGGTAGGGTGATTATTAGATGGGTTGATGTCAGGCGCAAAAGATCGGGTCCATCCAATTAAATTGATTTATTGCTATTTATGCCTGAGCAGAGGAATATCCTTATCTAACGGTTAGCACCTGCTAGGAGTTAATGGATTTGGGGGGTTGGACTTAGCTCACTTGTGGTTATGTAGAGATTCTAAGTTGATCCCTCTTCTAATTCCACCCCCAGATTCTGCCACTCCTTCCCCTACAGTCGATATTCTATACATATAGGCACAGCACTTTTTGTTACTTTTTCCTAGATTTGATAGAGTTCTCCTGATTTCTTTATGTTTTTCAACTATTTTAGGTCCTACATTATAGTCTTTTTGTACCCCACTCAAAATGGCAGCAAAACATGTCCCTCCATCTTTGGGAGCCACAGTCTGATTTTCAAGTCTGATGTAGGATCAAGCAATATGTTTGTGACTTTTTCTCCCAGTCTGGAGCCCTTTTAATATGTAAGGACAGCAATTCCCAGAATTCCCAGATCTTGGCATTAAATAACTGCTTGAGATATCATCTAACACTATAACACTTCACTTAATTCTTACCTAAGTATGTCTGTATCTGGCAACCTTCGTTGTTGTCTCGGAAGTCGATTTCCCAGCAGTTCCTGATGAGCAGATGTGATGTTTTGACTCATGCACACGGTGTACTGTAGGACAGCCATGTCCGGGCCAGGAATATTTTCAAGGCAAAAATGTCTGTTTCTCTCCACTGAGAGAGAGATTGGTGAATCTGAAACCATCATCACGGTTACTCCTTCAATGATAATACACAGAAAAGCATTATTCATGAATCATTAAATACTTTTTCAATGTAATTTTTCTTTGTGAAAGATAAATGTTCCAAAGTGGTTTGCAATTGCTTTCTTCTGCATTTCCCCCGCCCCCTGATTCCCAGTATAGTCAGCCAAGATGGACTACGTGCTAGCATCTGCTGAGACCATTTTTGATGGACACAGTGGGAAATACGAACTGTCCCCCATCCCTCTTTGAAGATGTTGATTTTTCAAGGTCACTTTTTAGTTAGTATCTTAATTTGTCAACCCAGCCTAGTGCTCTACAGATGTATTGGATTACAGCTCCCTTTACGTCTATCCTTGTAAATGGGAGTTCTAATACAATACAGGACTGTGGGTCTTTATGTATGAGTGTGTATACTGTATATATAAAGTCACACAAGCCTTGTACGTATGACTACATTATTTTATTTATGTTGCTTGTAGGTGACATTGCATAAACATTCTGTTGTTTACAGATGGAGTATGTATAATACCCTGTTTCCCCCAAAATAAGACATCCCCTGC
Organism: Thermophis baileyi; assembly: GCA_003457575.1. Lineage (NCBI taxonomy): Eukaryota > Metazoa > Chordata > Lepidosauria > Squamata > Dipsadidae > Thermophis > Thermophis baileyi. The sequence goes on from QLTV01003412.1 coordinate 137,330, forward strand.
AGGGGTGGGTTCTAACTTACCTCGCTGCCAGTTCGCTTCCTCCCGCGCCACGTGGCTGCACCTTGTGGCCGCACCTCGTGGCCGTGCGCGCGCCTTGTGGGCGCGCGCATGCGCAGTGCAAAAAACCCCCACCCCACACTGAAAACAAGATGGCGACGCATGCGCAGTGCTGGAAAGTCGGCTTCTGCACATGCGCAGAAGAAAAAAAAATTTAAATAAAAATAAATAAATAAATAAATAAAAAGATGGCGGCGCCCACGGACCGGCACTGACCAAACCGGATCGGTGATGTCATCGTGATGTCACCAGTGGGTCACTACCGGTTCAGGAGAACCGGTCCAAACCGGGAGGAACCCACCTCTGATCCCCTGATAATAAGCCCAATCGGGCTTTTGAGTGCATGGCAATAAGGCCAAGCGCTTATTTCAGGGTTCAAAAAAATATAAGACAGGGTCTTATTTTCAGGGAAACACGGTAGATATAATTAATTCCATAGTCTACAAACATTGATGGAAACTCTGAGTAATTAGATATTTTTTTTAATCAGTAGTATCTCCAAGCCAAACATCATATGAGAGAGGCGTTCCCTGATTTTCAGACTTGTTGACCCTGGCAATAAATCCTCTTCACAGTATGAAACTTAGTTCTGAACTGTGGCAAACCTTTAGAAGAAAGCATTTCCCCTTGATCTGCTATAATGGGACAGGCCAGAGACACTAGGCTGCCAGAAGCTCAGAGATACACAATACTTAGAACATTAAACATGCTTTACAATGTAAAATGTGGCAAATGTTTTTAATGCTATCATGTTGTTTATGCCCCTTAAGATGGAAAGGAAGGGTGGAATAGGTTCTCCCTGTCTAGTCCTTTTGAAGAAGATATTTTAACATATGGAAAGTGCCTGCATCCAACAGGCTAATTCTACCGTACTCAGTTTTGGACCATACTGCTGTCCTATTCTTTGATAGATTTAAATTTATAATTCCATTTCATACATCCACTCTTCATATATTTGGAACTTTGTTAAAGTCTATCTGACCAATCAGACCATTCTATGTAGAGTTACAAATGAAACAAAACACTTTTGGTCTTTTGTTTTCTCAGCCTAACAGTATTAGGGATTGGAAAAATGTACATGCCCAGAAGGATTGAAAACAAGCACATTCATTCATGCATTCATTTGAATTTATATACAGATAGTCCTTGATTTATGACCACAATCGAGACCAAAATTCTATTACTTGCTTGTCAGATCACAAAAGGGGATCACATGATGCCGGGGCGTTGCAGCTGTCATAAATCCATGCCAGTTGCCAAGCGTCTTAATTTTGATCATGTGACCATGGAGATGCTGTAACAGTCGTAAGTGTGAAAGACGATCATAACAATGGCATTTTTTCAGTGCCATTGTAACTTCAAATGGTTACTAAACAAATGATTGTAAGTCGAGGACTACCTTTACTGCCTAGCTCCCAAGACTGTGGGTAAGTTACAAATTGGAGGTACAATATGATAAAATATCATCTGATAAAAAGACAACAGCCTAGTATTAACAATCAATCAGACAACTGCAGCTATGTTACCAAACACCAGGTGAAATACTATCACTTTGACTATCACTTTGACAGCTCTGTGGAAAGCCAATTTCTTGGGGTATGTGATGCGTTTCATGGAGTAAGTCTTCTACATCAACTGTTTTGGAGGACTGTCTTTGGTTCCATGCCTCTTCAATCTCTTGTAAGGTTTACATCCTAAGCAATCCCTCTCTTCTTGACAGCATAGACTGGGCAGCTTCCCTCTGTTTCTTAAGGTAAGAACTCTTTCACATTGAGCTTGATTCTTAGAAGCTAACTCTGAGAGTGCCTTCCCAGCACATTCTCAGAGTTGTCTCAACACATCTGGAAGTCCCCATATTGGTGAAGATGACCTAGTCTCATGCACTGTTGCACAAGCAGAATGGACAGTAGATACTATTGTGCATAATGCACAGACTGAACTATGTTATTAAAAATACAACAAATTACTCTCAGTTCTGAGTAATGGGGAAGCCAATACTTAAGGTAAATAGCCGCCCTTCTCCTCTTAGTCTTTCAGGAATGAGGAATAATACTTAGGACAGGGCTGTCAAACTCCTGGCCCGTGGGCCAGATGCATCACGCGCTGGCCATACCCACGTCCGGTTTAGCGAAGGGGAAAAGTCCCGATACGTCACGTGACACCGCCATGATGACGTGAGTTTGACACCCCTGACTTAGGACATTAACAAGACATCCCAGATAACAGAAGCAGGAACACTTCCTCCTACTGATAAAGGTGAACAGTGGTAGCCAATGCTGGCCAAGTTGTTTTAGCATTGGAGCCAGAAGACCTTACAAATATTTCTGGCCTCTTTCTGATAATCAGTTAGGACAACAAAGTAGTTATCCAAAAATTTGTGGTAGTGCACTTTACCCAATGTCCTGACAGCTCTTTTTATCAAAGTTTTCAAAGCCACATGTGTTATTGTATTTAGACACTATGGTATGGTATGGTATGGTATGGTATGGTATGGTATGGTATGGTATGGTATGGTATGGTATGGTATGGTATGGTATGGTATGGTATGGTATGGTATGGTATGGTATGGTATTGTATTGTATTTAGGAAATCAAATAAGAAAAGGAAACTTACCAGTGGATCCCAAAAAATACCTTTCTAAAACAGAGCCATAAGCATTTGGGCTTTTACTAAGATTACTGATAGTGAACGGTTGGGATTTGATGTTCACACTGTTCAGAGGCCAATGCTGACTACTGACACTGGCTCCTCCATACCAGGAGACATTTACCATGGAAAAGCAATCCTGTAAAGCAAAATACAAGATTAAAAAAAAATATTATAACTTGTGCTTTCTTGAATGAAGATATTTTTAGCACAATCAGCTTCTGAGGATGGGCTATGATCTGGCTGGGTTTAATAGAATGAACATATCCCAAAAGGTATGAGGACAGCTCTCTAAGCAAGGTCACATACACATCCTCTTTCCTGAAGCCTCCTGCCTCACTTCACTTGGTGAGGGCACAGGAAGAGGACCACTAAATGAACAAAGAGCTGGGGCAAGTACATAAAAGTGAAGATTCCTTGATATTTTGGCCCAAGCCTTTATGTGCTTTAATATCAAAACAACTAAATTGAGCTCAGAAATTGACTGGTGATCATTGCAATTGATGAAACTCTGGCATGATATGATCATATTGTTTGTTCTCAATTACAACTTTGTAGCTTTATTTTGAAAGTCCCACATATCACAAATCACAGTTAATCAAGAGGTTACTAGAAAATGTATAATTGATACCATAATATCGGAAGTCTTCATCTTATAAACTTTCATTTAGTGATTGTTCAAAATTACAACAGTAATGAAAAAAGTAACTTATGACTGTTTTTGACACTTACAACCATTGCAGTATCCCCATGGTCACATGATCAAAATTTGGAAGCTTGGCAATTGGCATGTATTTTTTTGCATGCCATAAGGTTGCAGTGTCTTGGGTCATGTGATCACCTTTTGTGACCTTTTGACAAGCAATGGGGAAGCCAAATTACTAGCTTAACAACTGCAGTGAGTAACTTAACAACTGTGGCAAGAAATTTTTCAAGAAGGGTGCAAATATTTCCAGAAAAGATTGAACCCTACTGAGATGGGCAAATGGTTTTCCCACCAATAATACCCTTTACTTGTCTGATATGAACTTCAATTTATTAGCCTTCATCCAATCTATTATCAAACTTAATTCCTTCACTATGTTATTATCTATCTGGTGATCTGCAGTTTTCCTATCTTTCTATGCTTCAGGGAAATTATAAAGGATTTTTTCATATATTTTCAAATCAGTGAATTGGGCAGCCAAGGTGGCTGCAGAAAATTGGAGAAAAATATAGCAACTACCAATCCCTCCATTCACTACTTTATAATAATGAGTATATTTAAAAACAAAACTACACAATTTTTATCAAAATAAATTCTAAAGCATCCTTAGAATGAGGTGGAAAAATTAGAAGCCTATTCTGTAGGGAAGACTATCTTTGTGAAATTAGAGAATAGATTTTTTTAACCATATTAGCTTTCAGTAAATGTCAATGTATTTTTATTTTCCTGTAGCTCCCATTATGAAAAGGTCTTAGTAAAACTGAAATCCGATTATGAATGATCTCATTGAAAATTTTTGATTTTTTAAAAAAATATAATTAACAAGATTCTTTAGAATAACATTGTTAAAATTAATATGTTGTTCTTATGCAGGGTCAAAAGTTTTGCTGTTACCAATTGAGAATGATAGAGAACTCCAAAGTATATGATTTAGAAAAGGCTGCTGAAGGCAATGGTATATATGTCAATGTAAGCCAATTAAAATATAATGTGACATGATTAATCCATCCTGCACTCATATTATTAACAAAGATTTACTATATTGCCATAAAAAAACCAGGCAGTGTATAATAATAAGTACCTTGAAGGGATAATTCCTGTATTTACTGCTTATTACGAGAATTATAATCTTTTACTTGAAAAGCCACTTTCTCTGGTGTTACAAGATGGCTGTCAGGATTTATTTACAGCACTGAAAGTTCAATTCCTATATTAGAATTACTTCTGTACTGATTGAGGTAATACTTTCTTCTTGAATCCTCTGCTCCCAATCTCTCTAGTTTAGCTGGCATACAGAAATTCAGGAGTGGGCTTCAAAAATTTTAGCAAGGGGTTCTCTGCCCGGTTGCAGGGGGCGTGGCCATGGTGGGTGTGGCCTAGTCAGCCTCCTGCACCATGGTAGGGGGGGCATTTTTGCCCTCCCCGGGCTCCGGAGGCTTTCCTCGAGCCTCCAGGAGGGCGAAAACGGCCTCCCCAAGCTCTGGAGGCTGGAAACGGGCCCGTTTCCGGCCTTCCCAAACTTCCGGTAGGCCCATTTTTCACCCTCCCTGAGCCTCTGCGCGCGCCCTGCACTTACCTGCATCCAAAATGGGTCACGTGGGGGACTCCTGGGAGGGGCGGGGTTGGGTGGGCGGGGCCAGCCAGGAGTGCGATTTGGGGGTTCTCCGAACTGCACAGAATCTTAGCTAGAGGTTCTCCCAAACCCCTGCGAACCCCCAGCAGCCCACCCCTGGAAAGGCTGCTAGCTGACATGGTCTCTTACAGAACACTGCCATTGTTAGACTTTTCGTTTGCCTGTTATCCACAAAGTACTTTACTGTATAGAAGATAGCAGGATGTGAAGAACGGATTTGGCTGAGCAGATTCCATCTTCAAACCAATCCATGGTCATTATAATATCAGTAGAAGGTTCCTGTACTTACAACCATCTATATAATTATAATGAAAATGAATAATCTGTATAGTGCCATCAGCTCCAAACTTGCTTATAATTGACACAACTTCAAGCCTACTAATAAATTTGACAAAAGGCTGGTGTTGCCTTGTTATGTCTTAGTCTTAGTGGTTCCTCAGGACAGAATGGGTCCACTATACTGAGTTAAACACCTTTATGAATCACTCCTGCTCAACAATGGTATTCTAAAAAGTGTCATCCCATCAAGTCCAGCAGTTCATTCTCACACTCACAGTGGCCAACCAATTGCACAAAGAGACACACTAATTTCCCAGCAGATGGCCTTCACTATTAGCTAGGTTAATAGCCATTGATCCCCGTGACTTCCATGAATTGGTCTAACTCGTTTTTTGAAGCCAGCCAACCTGTAGAGAGCACTACATTTTGTGGTAGCAAATTCCAAACTTTAATTATGCATTGTGTAAAAAAAATATAGTTTTTTAATCTGTCCTGATTCAACTAGGATTTTGTTTGATCGGGTGACCTTAGATTGGATCTGAATGTATGGATTTCAAAGGACTAGGTCCTCTGTCATTGGAGTCATTTAAAGTTGAGGTTTAAACATTGAGGGTTGTTTTACAACTGTATTATTTCTAAATGCTATTCAAATAGCTTAGGCCAGGGGTGTCAAACTCGTGTCGTCACGGTGTCGTCACGTGACATATTGTGACTTTTCCCCCTTCGCTAAACCAGGCGTGGGCGTGGCCAGCGTGTGACGCATCTGGCCCGTGGGCCGCGAGTTTGACAGCCCTGGCTTAGGCTATTACAAAATTATTAAAATTGCTCAAATCAATCTCAAACATATTTTAAGTTGGGATCCAAAGGGCTGGAAGTTGAAAGCTGGCTAGCTGGAAGTCCCCTGAGACAGTTCTAAGACTGTGGACTTCAATTCTGGGAGTTGAAGTCCACAAGGCTTAAAATTGCCAAGTTTGGAGACCCCTGGCAGAAGGTATAACAAGACCTTTTAGCGTTTGTGTGTGGTCTCTCATCTTCCAAATCACCAAGATCTGATTCTGAAAAGATTTGGCTTTATTTTTGCTGCAGTTGGTGGACCTCTAAAAAAAAAAAAAAAAGAACTATGATTCACTGTGATGGATGAAAGTTAACCTAGCATAATCCTCATGCTTAAAATGGATAAATTAATTCAACTGTTTATACTATTTCTGTTATCATTTCTTCCTTCTTTTGCTGTCTTTCCAGAATTTTGGAGTGGAAAAGCATTTCTCACACAAACTGCATAAATTGTGAATTTATTTTCCAGGAATGCCTAACATATTAGTAAATAATTCCCAAATGAGGCAATTTTTTGAAGCTGTGAAACTGTATGGCAATTCAGATGCCTCTCTATTTCACTATTTTCCATGGTATCTCCTTTTCCTCCTTTTCCTTTCTTCTCAACACTTTTATGGAAAAAGACAAAAGCTCTACATAATGCCTTTTGATTGACAGTGTATACAAAGAAACCGGAAAGGGGGCAAAAAAAAGAGAGCAGTTGTTAATTACGAACCACATTTTCATTAAATTTCCTTAATTAACATTGCATTCCCATTGTCCTTAATCTCAAATATAAAAACTCTTGGGCTGCAATATTCATTTTTCAAGATCTCAATTATTAATGTTTGTTTGGAAGGAGAGCTAATTTCTCATTGTAGATTATTTCCAATTATGTATGCCCATACATGCATGTGAAAACACATCTTTTCCAGCTTTGCATGTCCAAAAAACAGCACAGTTCTTACATTTTGGTTCTGATAGAAAGACATCTGCTAGTTTTGAAATTACTTTAATTCACACATAGACAGGGTAAATATAGCAAAGAAGATTTCTGCTGTCATTTGGACATTTAGCTTTGGTGGCCACTCATCTTACTTAACTTGTTATTTTTGACACATTAGTTTTGTACATTTATATATTTGATGGGTTTATTATACCGGTAGCATCTTCTCAACAATTGAGTTGTGCAAGATAGCTTGAATTCAAGAATTTCATACTGTTGGAGATGAAATCCTCTTAATCCAAGGAAAGAGGCAACATAATTTGCCTTGTTGACATACTTTGTGGTGCCTTCCAGACTCATTTTGGTATCCTCCAGCCTTTGGAGAAGCTGAAAGAGTCTTCTGGGTAGGTGTGGCTGGTGCCTGCACAATAACCTTTTGGGGGGGGGGAGGGGTATTTCTAGAACTAGAGGAGAATACATGGAAGTTCAGTTAGCAAATGGAAGGGAAATAAAGTGACTGCCTCATTCTTAGAAGTGAAGAAACCACATTCCTTCAAGAAACAGCTCTGAGAGAATGCTTTGCTTGAAGCTTCATTGAATAAAAGCATCTCCCATTAACCCACAATGCTGCACTGAAATCACTTTGAGATTTAATTATAGTATAATTGTCATTTTTAATTTCATGAGTGCCAGTTCTATATTCTCCATTACCTCCTGCATCTTGAGATTTTCATAACATTTATGCAGAAGAATCCCTCTCTTTAGATTTTTCTAAATATCTTTGTTTGCTGGGAAGGTAGAAATATAGATTTTCTATATTCTCAATAAAAACAATAAATAATCTCAAAATATAATCTCAATAAATGCAGCAACTGTTTGCTACTGTAGTTACCAATCTGAACTCCAAGCTGGTCAAAAGCATATTCTTTCTTCACATCATTACTATCTTGACATCACCACAGCTGAATTTGCCTTGTTATAAAGTTATTTAGAGAATACAATAGAAGTAAAATAAAGGAAAGCTATAATTAGTTACCTTTACTTTCAGCTGGCAGTGAAGGGGAGTCCAGTTGATGTAGTAACACTCACTGTTGGGAGAAGGGTTGGAATCCAGAAAGACCTTCAGTTCGACTATACCTTCCCAGGTGTAACAGAATTCAGACCGATTCTGCCAACATATGTTCTTTATGAAAGGCATCTCCACATCTGGGAAGCTTCCCATGTGAATCTTTAGCAAGGTTCTTTCTTCTTTCAAAGTCTGAAGGATGAGACTGTGATCTTTTCGATCCCAAATCAGACCACTGGTACTACTTCTCAGGATCCAGTTTGTGTTTGGCTGATCCACGACTTGCCAATAAATAATCCCAATGGTCATCAGAAGGAAGACCGCTACCCCAAAGCAGGCAATCACTCCTTTCCAGGTTTCATTCATTTCCTTTAGCCCAGAATCCAACATCGCCTCTGGAATTGCACTGGGGTTGTTCCTAGGATGATTGTAAGGCATTGTTTTAATCAGCAAAAAAGGCAGGAGTAAAAGGAAGAGGAGGAGGAGATCTGGCAAGGGATTTCAGGGCCCCAAGCTTTCTGTTATTGAATTTTGCAGGAAATTCTGTTCTCTCTCCCAGTTCCACCCCACAGACCCTGGCTGTCTATCAATAATTCCACACTATTGGTACCCAGGAAGGGGAAGGGGAAAAACAAAAAAGAACTGGGCAGAATAATACTCCTGAAAGGTTTTCTCCATGCATTCTTCAAGAGGAGACTTAAATCTGGGGAAGTTATTTGAGCCAGTGCTGCAGAAGCAGTGTAAAGGGAGGGAGCTCGGAAAAGAGAACTGCAAATAATGTGGAATGCCAGGTCCATTTGTCCTGCCAGATTTCCCCCAGGTGCTTGACGTATCTCTGGCATGTCTGAGGTTGCCTAATCGGGAACGCTGTCCATTGCTGAAGGAGGCCTGAATGCTCCTGAAAGCCTTGCCTTTAAAGAAGAGAGACCTGCTTATTGAACAAGCAGGTTTGAACCAAGCATCAGCGCAAATACATCACACAGGGAAGCTGCTCATCTTTAGTGTACTATTGATTAACTCTATGTAGAGGTGTCAATCAAACTTTGAAAAAACAACAACAACTAAGGAACTCAAAATAAGAAACACCTTATGATAATCTATTCGATGATCATTAACTACAAAGAAAACTAAGCCTCTTTTAGTTGTATCAGTAAGCACTGGGTCCTTGAATAATTTCAGTTATTCAATTGTTAAATGGAATATATGACTGATGTCATTTATTTGATGTAGATATGGACCAATATTTCTATGCACTTGAATTACTTAGCCCTGTTCAAATGTATTTGGACTACATTATGCACACTCTCAAACACTCATTTTTTAGAAGTGAGTGTCCAAGGATAACAACAATAATACAAGAGTGCTATACACAACTTTGGCATCTGTTCCAGCTCAGGCTAATTTTGCAGCATTGTCAGAGTTGAAGATGAGATTATTTCTGACTCTGTAAGCAGCAGAGTATTTTTCTTTGATTTGCTGTAGTTCTGCATACATTGTATATGTTCCATCCCCCCCCCCCGCCTTTCAAATTGGGGTACAGCTAACCGTTCATTTTTAATTACTGTAAATCCTTCATAGAAATTCAGTTTTGGTCCTAGATCTTACCTCTTTATGTGTTGTTTAGAATTTATTCTCACCACCACCACCTACTTGTTACAGCAACGTGCAATATTTTGCAAATGTACCCAACTGCAAAATTTCTGGCATGCTATTACAACTGACAAGGACCTTTAAAGACAATGAAGGAACAGTGGCAAGGCAGCTGGGGAGTCTTTGGAACATTTTAATACATGTGTTTGTTTGCTTGCTTTTGCGGTCAGGTTCCCCTTCCATAGCTTCCACCATAGCAATCAGTCAGGTTTGTTTTCTCATTATAAGGCAAATGCACACAAATACGTAAACTGAAATACATGGAGAGGGATAGCTTTAGCCATTTATTTCATTTTTGGCTTAGTGGGAGACACCACTACAAAAGATCACCTAGATGTTGGTCAGCTAAAAGAAAAGAAGACGAGTGCTGATTGCTTCACCACGTTCTCTGCATTTTGAACTCAGTAGACCATCAATAACAAGTTGGTTTCAAACTGTTTTGTAAGGGTTTTGCAAATGAAAATCCTGATTGTGTGGAAGTGTCTTTGGTTCCATCATTATCCTATGCTACCAGTTACATACACCCAGCTGCTTTCGGATAATAAACTCAATATATTTATTGCAGTCATAAATCTTTTACTGAAGTAACCGCAAACACCCTGCAAATTCAAGGCTTTCTGCACACACACACACACACACACACACACACACGCACAAACCAGGCCCAAGTCCTAATTTTAGCAATAGAGTTAGGAGAGATGGATCTCTGGTTACAGGAAGATTCAAGAATAATTCATTTCCAGCCCAAGGTTTCATGTAGTCAACAACAGCATGCAGAATCACAGGTAGAAAATTCTAATCTTGTTGACCACAAGAGCCAATAACAAAAGCTATCTCTTGTATGTAGCCCTTATTATTAGCTCAAGTAAGCTGAGATAAGTTGCTGGGCTCCAGTCCTTGCCTGGCTCAGGCATTGGATCAGCTGACTCAACTGGTATCTGTTTCTCCTCTGATGTACTTTCTTCATCTAATTCCTGGGGTGCAGGTGGAGCCTTCTTGGTCAGGGTCAAGCTCTTCAGCCTCCAAATCAGAAGACTCAGGCTGTCCTTAACAACTCTGCACACTGGAGTTCATCCCTTGACTTTTATAGAACTATGATTTAATTCAATTTGTTTTTAATTAAAAACTAGAAAGCTAAGTTTGAGATGCTGCTGCCTTTTTAAAAACAACTGAAGGCCTTTAAGGTGGGGGAAATGTTACATTTGTAGACCTCTTTCCCAAAACGTACATATCATATGTAAGTCTTTCCTGCCATCAATTTATTCATCTATTGCATTGTTGAAACTTTCCAGAGGAAAATATTAATCTCTTTTTTTATCCTCATAGCTCTTATAATAATAGCATTAATGAAAATTAGTTTGAATTCATGTATTATTTCAATAATTCATGTATTATTTCTTTCTAATAAATAATTTTAATTTAAATATAAGATTGACAGTGTAATCTTAAGGTTAAATACCTATGGGTAAGACTCAAGATATTCTGCTAGGCTTATGTTTGATTATGTAGTTTTAGGGTGCTTACATATTTAGATTCAGTTGACACCAAAGGGATTTGCTTCCTATTAATATTACAGAGCATTGTACTCTATATGTATACTTTAGACATATGAAAATTTAAGCTGAAAAGATAAGTATGAAAACAGAAAGAATCAGAGTTTGAAATCAACTAGCTAATGTAGTTTCACAATAGCACTGCTTCACCAAATATAGCAGAGGAGAAAAAACCTGGGGATAGCATTATGATCGCTTTTATAGTACTGTACACACTGGATTCTTCTTGCAAAAGGAAAAGCCCATAACAAAGACCTGCAAATAGAAATAGAACGACTGTGGCAAAAGAAAGCAAAGGTAGTATCAATAGTCATAGGCACCTTGGGAGCAATCCCAAAATAACTGGAGCACTACTTGAACACCGTCAGCATTGACAAATTCATTTTAGTACTTTAGTTTAGCACCATTCAGCAGCATTGTAACTTCAAACAGTTGCTGAATGAATGGTCATAAGGGCTACCTGTAGTTGAGCTGTTAGGTGACAATGGCTTGAGTGACTGCTTGAAGGGTTGCCCAGTCTAGCAAAGGGTGCAAATATTTATTTATTTATTTATTTATATTTATATTTCTATGCCGCCCAACTCCCAGGGGACTCTGGGCGGCTTACAACAATATAAAAAAACCATTATTAAAATATAATAACTATTAAAAAGAAACATAATTAAAAACATTTAAAAAACAACTAAAAACTCATACACACCGTTCCATGGCAGGATCTCGCCAAATTACAGAGGCGAGATCAACGGCCCCAAGCCTGCCGGAACAGCCAGGTCTTCACGGCTTTCCGGAAGGCCAGCAGGGTGGGGGAAGGCCAGATCTCAGGAGGTAACTGGTTCCAGAAGGCTGGGGAAGCCACAGAGAAGGCCCTCCCCCGCGGGCCCGCCAGCCAGCACTGTTTAGCTGATGGGACCTGGAGGAGCCCAACCCTGTGGGATGTTACCGGTCGCTGGGAGCTATGTGGTAGAAGGCGGTCTCGAAGATAACCTGGCCCTTGATCTAGGGCACCAGATGGAGTTCTAAACCCCCACCCCGCTTGGCCATACTGCCACCTGCTGTCTGAGCAGAAGCTGATTGCACACCATTCCTGAATGTGGAAGTGCAACCACATCAAGGAGCAAGGAAGGAAAAATCCACATCTAGGAGATCCCAACAATGGCAGTCAGTCTTGGTGGGATTGAGTCAAATTTGATTTCTCCTTATCCACACAGCCTCCAGGCACTGGGAAAAGACTTTGACAGCCTCATTTGCCAGCTTGGGATCGAAATATATAATTGGGCATCATTGGCATACTGACAATGCTAAACTGCAAACTGGTGGATTACCTCACTCCAGTGGTTCTGCGTAGGCATTGAACAAGAGGGGAGGCAGCATCAAATTCTGTGACATCATACAAAGAAAAAGCCTAGAGAACAACCTCAACCCTTGCCCCGCCGTGGAACTGTCCCTGGAGGAAGGAAGAGGAACATTGCAATATGATAACCCTGTTCTTGGGATCAGTCCAGAAGGATGCCATACTCAACAGTAGTGAGAGCTTCTGGGAGATCAAGGAGCATGAGGATGGATACACCCAGTGGTGGGTTGCTACCAGTTCTCACTGGTTCGGTGAACCGGTGATAGCGGCAGTGGGAGGCTCTGCCCACCCACCCGGACGTCATAAAAAACGCTCTGCGCATGCGCCCGTGTGCTCCCGTTCCCAAACCGGTAGCAAAGGTAAGTGGAATCCACTACTGGATGCATCCCTTCCATCCCAGCAATGCCATGAGTCTTAACAAGTGTGAATAACAGTATATCCATACTGAATTTTGGCCTGACTGAAGTGATTATAGACAGTCTCCTTCCTACAGGGTCCTCTGCAACTGCAGTCCACCTGGATGGTAGTTGTCTAAGATAGTTAAGTCCAAAAATGGTTTCTTGAGAAGAGGGTGCACCACCACAGGGATCCAGTTGGAGATCTCTCTCATGACCACTTTAACTATCCAGAAGAGGCCTGGGTCCAACACAGAGGTGGTTGAACTAATAGCAAAGAACCCTGTTCACCTCCTCAAGAGTCACCAACTCAAACTCATCTCAGATCGCACCATCTGCCTGGTCAGAGTCCAACTCCGCATGGATCTGAGTGACTTTATCCATCAAATAGCCAGATTTATATATTTATGCTCAGAGCAGAGGTGGGTTCCTGCCGGTTCGGACCGGCTCTATAGAACCAGTAGCGGGAATTTCCCCCCGCTAACCGAACCAGCAGCGATGGCCGGCTGGACACGCCCCCGAACCAGCACTCTCAGTGGCACCATAGGCACCGCCATCTTGTTTTTTGCTTATGCGCAGAAGCTGTTTTTTGCTTCTGAGCATGTGCAGAAGCTGGGTTTTTAGCACTGCGCCTGTGCGCGCGCCTGCGCAGCATGCCCGCGTGGCGCGTGAGGAAGCGAACCGGCAGCGAGGTAAGCCAGAACCCACCCCTGGCTCAGAGGTATCTTCCTTTTCTGTAAATATGGTTCATTAAACAGCCTGGGGCCTCACTTACGCTTTTTCAGTATTTGTCTAGGGTTTTCGCATTTGTCCAGGGTTTTCAAAAATAAACAAACCTGTGAGATTACATGGTCTAAATCCATACAAAAGAGATTTATAAAAAATGTAATCAAAAACACTGAAATCCTCCAAAGTATTTCCAGCTGCCATGCTGCTGCTCATTTATTGCGTTCAAAGCCCTCTGTGGATGAAATGTTAGCATATCAACAATTTTATGAGCTGGCAATTTACCAATAGCTTAATCATGAATGCAAGGTATTGTTGTAGCTAGACAGGGACTGGGAAAGTAAACTCTAAACAATGCAGATAGGGAGAGAGAAGATCCAGGGATAGCCTGCTGATAAGCCAGAAGGCAGGATGAAAAAAACTTCCTGCCAATGAAAAAAATGACTGCCAAAAGATCTACATAGCTGCAGCCAATTAGTAATTCAGCTAAATGACCATATTCCCACACTACACTGGTCCTCAAATTACAACCATAAAAGAGCCTATCCATCATGATTGTAAGTCATGATAGTCTTAAAGGGGAGTCATCTATGTGACCGACCCAATTTTACAGCCTTTTTTGCGGCAGTCATTAGGCAAATGCCATAGTTGTAAAGTGATTGCCACAATCATAAAGTAAACCCATTGTTCACTATCGGCTGGTTTTCCCGAAAACCAGAATTGGCAAAACCATTGTAAAAAGCAGTCATGTGTCTGCATGACCTGCAAATGACCATAAATGTGGGTTGGTTGCCAAGTGTGGCTTTTGTCAGAACTTCAGAATCAGGTTATAAGTACCCCTGATGAGGTCTGTCATAACTTTGAACGGTTGCTAAGCTACCAGTTGTAAGTTGAGGACTACCTGTATGTTTAACTGGGTCAGTAAGGAGAGAGAGTTAATACTAGAATGGGGTCTATTGGCTCAGTCAATTAATTTCCATGGAATCAGTCATTTACAAGGTTAAACTAACTCTACCCACTCAGATTAACATGTCAATACTTCAGTAGTGGGTTCTGAATTAGTTTGCTACCAGTTCGTACATGCGCTTGCTCGCTCGTACGACGCTTCTGCGCATGCGCAGAAGCGTCCCGGGTGGGTGGGCGGAGCCTCCCGCCACCGCCGCTGCTACCAGTTCTAAGAACCGGGCCAAACCGGGAGCAATCCACCGCTGCAATACTTGAACCCAATCACTTGACTTCCTTGCATACATAGTCCTCCGAGAAAAAGAGTGGAGGGAAAAGAGTAGCTGAAAAAGTAAACTTTACATGAGACATGCTGCCAAGGTTTAGCAACACATAGCACACTTTCCCCACATTGATCAGAGTGTCAAACCTACACAGGAAATTGTTTATGTGGCCAGTGGGGAAGAAGCTGGCCATGAAGCTTTGCCAATCCTTTCCTGATAAAATGACTTATGAGACAGCTAGAAAAAGTGACAGCAAAATTATGATTTTTGACCCAGCTAATGTGATATGTGCTACAAGACCCAGAGATGGTATGGAAATTTGACTAGATCACACATATTGTACAGCAGGGACAATGGGCTTCTTCTGAAAATTATATTTTTTTCAAAATGTTGTTGCTACAATGCAAGGTTTCACTCACATATGCATAAAGCTTTGAGAAAACAGAAAGATTCAGCAGATTAGTTATATAGCTACATTTTTGTGTGCTTTAGTTTTCTTAGTTAAAAGTCATGTTTAGGATCCTGAATGAAATAAAGGGCAATTAGTTTATTGGTAAACATGAGTTCATAATAGCAACAATCCTAAAAGAAAATCAGTTGCTCTTCAAGAAAAGGGGCATCTGTCAAGTGAAAGAAAAGATGGGAATGGAAGTTCTTTTTTTTTTTTAATTTTTATTAAACATTTTCTAAAAGAGATTTTTACAATCTACTTTTTGACAATTATCCCATATCATATTACATCCATGTTACATCCATTGGTCCCTCTTTTTCGATTTACAATTAACTATAGATATAAATCCATCTTTATATATATTTCAATTTACATTACACAATACTACTTCCATTTCTTATATGTCAATTCCATTTCTACATTATCTTAGCACCTTTCTTACTTCTGTACCTTCTTTAAAATTAGTCTTTCTTAATCTATACATCTGTCGTCTAACCATTTATACCAATTGTCCCATATCTTATAATATTCTGATTCTTCTTTATCGTTCATTTCTTTTGTAAGCCTGTCCATCTCTGCACACTCTAAGATTTTTTTAATCACACAGTCCTCTGACGGTATCTTGTTGTTCTTCCAATTCTGTGCGAATACTATTCTCGCCGCTATGATAATGTATAAAATTAAGTATTGCGTTTTTTTTTATCATGACTCCCTGTAAATATCCCTAGTAAGAATAGTTCCGGTTTCATTTCTGTTTGTTGGTTTGTTATCTCTCCAATCCATTTCCTTATCTTTTGCCAATATTGCTTTGCTTTTTGACATGACCACCACATGTGGTAATATGTTCCTGGATGTTGTTTGCATTTCCAACATTCTGGCGATGTGTTGGAGTACATTTTTGCTATCCTTGCTGGTGGAAGATGCCATCTATAGAACATTTTGTAAATATTTTCTTTAATTGCTACAGAATTCGTCAATTTGTAACTTTTGCTCCAGACCTTCTCCCATTTCTCCAATTCTATATTGTAGCCAAAATTTTGTGCCCATGTTATCATCACCTCTTTCACTACCTCCTCCTCCATCTTATAACTCAGCAAATAATTGTAAAATTTTGTGATCATTTTCTCCGCTGGACCTAGTATGATTTTATCTAATTCGTGTTCCTCTTTCTGGAATCCATATTGTTCTGCATCTTTTTTGTATCTGGTTTTTATCTGTAAATACGGCCACCAGTCAATTTCTATACCCTGCTCCTTTAATTATCCTCTTGTTTTCAATTCTCCTTGTTCCTTTAATATTTCTTTATATGTTTTCATTTTGTCCATGTCCAATAAGTTTGGGTATATTAGTACTTCCATTGTCGAAAGCCAAGTAGGTATTTTGCTATAGTGATTTCTTTTAATTTTTTGCCAGACTTGTATGGGTGCATCTCGAATTAGGTGTCTTTGAAAGTAACTGTGGGTTTTACTTTTGCCATCCCACAGAAAGACATGCCAGCCCCTCTGAAGATCATGCCCTTCCAGAGTCAAGATTCTTTTATTTTTTAATAGTATCCAATCTTTTATCCACGTAAGGGTTGCTGCATGATAGTAGGTCTCCCAATCGGGAAGACCAAATCCTCCTCTTTCTCTCTTATCTTGTAAAGATTTTAGTTTAATTCGTGGTTTTTTCCCCTTGCCATATATAACTCATTATTATTTTATTTAGATCATTAAAAAATCTTTTCCCTAATTTTATTGGTATGACCTGAAATAAAAATAAAATTCTGGGCAGTATATTCATTTTAATAGAGGCGATCCTACCTATGATCGATAATTGAAGTTTCTTCCATCTTTCTACATCCTTTTTTACCTGATGCACTAATCTACCATAGTTGTTGTCTTTCAAAGTTGAGCATTTAGCTGTTATCCAAATTCCCAAGTATTTTCCCCCCCCCCCGTTCTTAAATCACTAAACCTGAGGTCTATTTATTATTTATAGGAAAATAATTCTTCCTTCTCATATGTCTCATTTGTCACTAAACTGGAAGGAGGAAGTTGTATCCAAGAAATCACTACAAACATATTTCCAACATTTTCCAACTAAGCCATGTTACATTCCTATAGATAATACCGAGATCTGTTCCTCAGGGTTATACAGAGATGTGCATGCACACAAGCACACACATACCAGTTGAAACCATCAGTTCTGAAACAACTTTGATGGTTGTCTAGAATTCTGGTAACCTAACAATAGCTGACCAGATTCTTGAGAAAAAAAGTTACATTATTTTGATTCTATATTACAGAAGTTGAAATAAAAAGGAAACTAAACTCTTCTTTAATGAACCCCTTGCTAAAACAGGCAAATAAGCATTATTCAGTGTTCTTTTCATGTATCATAACGGAAGAATCCTTACCTGGTCTTAACGGCCTACGGTGCTCACCTGTTCCAACCTCTAGAACCTGATGACCATATTAGAAAGGCAAGAAAAGAACCGACAGTCCCTTCGGCAGATTGGTTTTGTGTAATCCAAGGCTTTTAAAACACTGCAAGCAAAATCCTGGAGAAGTTTTGGCTTAGTGCTAATCTCAGAGCAAAATGTATCACCAATATTGCTTTCAGCTTGATACCTTTGAACAATCACGTTGCTGGGTTCTGCAAACCACCGTGATAGGCTAACCAGGGATGACATCCTAAATGTTGCTATGATATAATTCACACCAGCCTGGTCCAGTGTAATAGACACAAAGGCAACCTCTCCAGTTCTGATAAAATCCAGGCATCCAAGTTGGCCAGATTTGTTATAACTTGCATGTGATAAAACCCAGCAAAATGTTTAGAAAGTATACTCAGCACAGAGGTCAGACACAGTACAAGCAAGATGTTACCAGTTTTTGAAAGATGGTAGCTGCCTTACACTGAAGGTTACGTAAACATGCCTTGTTAGACTAAGGAAAATTTTGAGAACACAGAGTTCTTTTAAAAAAAACGTCTGTAAATGTGTGCACATGCTTGCAAAGTTTCTAGACAGTGAAATCTGAAAGAGAGATTCATATAAGAAAGTTGATCATCTTCTTTAGAGATTTTTATTGTTTGGAATTGGTTGGCGGTTGAAGTGTTGTGTCTCTGTGAGTGAGTGTTCCTGAAAGCAGGAATTTGATGTGAGCAATTACAAATGAAACTAGTTTTATATGTATAACAGAAGGGAGATTTACTCATAGGACATATGTACTCACTGTAGCAGCAGGCAGAACCTTTGTCCTTAGGTAGGGCAACTAAGAACATATGCAGGTATGAAAAGAAAAGTGAGAAGGATGTGATCTCAGATTAGCAATCTTTTAGACAAGAAGCAAGCAGAATGCTACAGGGAGTGGATACAGAGTAAATCCTCTGTCCCCTATTCGCCTCCCCCCCCCCCCGGTCAGTGGGTCATGAAGTACTGAAGAGTCAATCATGTGGGATTTAAACCACCAACACAATTAAACATGTAATGACTCCACAGAGAGATTTTGGTTCTTCCCACCTCCCAAGAAGGTGAAGGTAAATAGAAATATCAGATTTGACATTCTACTACTCTTTTTTAATGCAAATTATCTCTAGATAATAATTTGGATTCAGAAGACATTTCCACTGGTGAAAAAGCAGGGGTCATTTATTTCTCTGTCTTCATGAGGGCACCCCAACTTCTGGGGCAGCAATTGGTAAACTATGCTGCCTTTTTATTTGGCCAGTAGCAGATGTCCATTGGCTCAAAAGTATCTAATAAGGGAAGAAGTCGTTTAGTCCAATTGGGAAAGAATTTGCTTGATCACACACTATGTGTTTGGAAAGGTGAGACCTTCTCAAGGGCAAAGTTCTAAAACTAGGACACATGATCGCAAGTTATAGTAGGATCAGAAGTCATGCTAAAATTCAAGTTCTTTTAACATTTAGCTTTGGGACTGAACTGTGGTTTGTACTATTATTTTCAGAGACTATTATGCTTTTTTCAGGGAACATGGCACTACATGGACTTGATGGGGGGGGGATTCCATGAAATGCCAACCAAGATTTACTAGCAGAGCTGCCCTGAATTCAGCTCACATTCATGCTAGAATTCTAGATTTATAAGCTGCCTCCATCCCGTTCAGTTATTTTGGATACAACCTGCCTATGTGCAAGCATTATAGCCATATCAATTTATTGGATTTCCCAACGTTGGTTGCTCAAACTAGAGAGATTAGCTGCTGCTAATCTAAGATATAGAATAGAATAGAATTCTTTATTGGCCAAGAGTGATTGGACACACAAGGAATTTGTCTTAGGTGTATATGCTCTCAGTGTACATAAGGAGAATAAAATACATTCATCAAGAATAAAAAGATACAACACTTAGTGATAGTCAAGATTACTAATAAGCTATCAAATCGTACTAGGAAACAAATAAAAACAATATAATTGAAAGATACAAGCAACATGGTTATAGTAATAAGTGGGAAGAGATAGATACTAGTAAGGAAGAGAAGAATAATAGTAATACAGTCTTAGTAAATTATTTGACAGTGTTGTGGGAATTAGTTGTTAAGCAGAGTGATGGCATTCGGGGAAAAAACTGTCCTTGTGTCACATTAACTTTGTCCTCTGTGAATGCAACAGATTTTGAGTACAGGTAAATATCTTGTCAAAGTTTTCAATAAGTACTGTAATATAGTAGCAGATATTTCATTTAGAGCACAGTACTGAACAAGTGGCAAAATTTTCTGTGCTTCATGGTTGGATGTTTTCTTCTATAATCCACCACCATTTCTACG
This sequence comes from Thermophis baileyi, assembly GCA_003457575.1. NCBI lineage: Eukaryota > Metazoa > Chordata > Lepidosauria > Squamata > Dipsadidae > Thermophis > Thermophis baileyi. The sequence goes on from QLTV01003412.1 coordinate 157,600, forward strand.
GTTTTGAGTGTATTTAGTTCAAGATTGTTCTGGTTGCACCACAAGGCTAGTTGTTCAACCTCCCCTCTGTATGCAGATTCATCGTTGTCTTGAATGAGACCAATCACTGTTATATCATCTGCAGTATTTTAACAGAGGGATCTTTTGAGATGCAGTCATTGGTGTATAGCGAGAAGAGAAGTGGAGAGAGCACACAGCCCTGGGGGGCTCCTGTGCTAATTGTGCAGGTATCTGATGTGATTTTGCCTAGCTTCACCTGCTGCTTCCTGTCTGTTAGAAGATTGAAGATTGAAGATTGAATTTAACATTTAGTTCTGATATACCTGCACATAAAGTTATATAACTTCCAAACCATTTCTTCTCTATTAAAATTTGGAACCCAGATTTCTAGTAGTAGCAATGATTTTTCCTAATAACGGAAAAGATTTCTGGAAAAACTAGAAACATTGTAAACAATTACTAATCTCTGAAAGTTAGCAACACCCCAGTAGGCTAAGTAAACTAATGTTAATAAAATAAAACAATGCACTAAACAATAAAGTGGCTAGAAAGAAGGCCGTCTCTTACTTTGGGTGTCTAAATGTGACACTCTAGGTCAGTGGTTCTCAACCTTTCTAATGCCGCGACCCCCCCATGACCCCTCCGCACTACCACCGCGACCCCCTCCCTACCCTCTCCCCACGCAGGATGAGGTGATAAAGGGGGCGTGGCACCAGGGGTGAAATGCTCCCGGTTTGGGCTTGCCTGCGGGTCGCCAGACAGCTGGTAACGACAGAAGCGGGAGACTTCGCCCACCCGCCCGGATGCCGCCTGCACAGAATGCTTTGCGCATGCGCAGAGGTTAAAAAACCCCAAATGGCGGCATCCGGGCGGGTGGGCGAAGTCTCCCGCTTCTGTAGCTACCGGCTGTCCGGCGACCCGCAGGCACGGCCAAACCGGGAGCATTTCACCCCTGCAAGTGACAGTGGCACCAAGATGGCGGGCTAACGCGCGCAGCGACCCCTGTGAAATGGTCGTTCGACCCCCAAAGGGGTCGCGACCCACAGGTTGAGAACCGCTGCTCTAGGTGAAACATCATGCAACTTTCCTATCAGTTGTGTTTGCACAACCAGACATTCCCTCCTAAGTATTTATTTATCTTCCTTCTGTGTTTCACAGATCTGATCTGTCATCCAATACAGGCTGGGAGGCTGTCACTTTCTTTCTCCATTTCAGGCACTTTTATTTCTAAATAAATACAAACATAAAAACATTTTGTGTCATAACTGTTGCAGGCACTACAGCGGGAGAGTTGGGAATCAGGCCAATGCTCATTCATCCCTGCTACTTTTTCACACTCACCCTCTCCCCAGTGTGGCTGCTAAAACAGCTACAGAAACGGAGGGAACACAGAGGGTCTGTTTTTAAGGGGAACTCTAGCACTCAGTCTGAAGTACAGGGGAGAAAGAATTAAATCCCAAGCAAAACTAGGTCCTTTGCTAATAATCACATAACCGGTTAAGTAAATTACAAACCAGAGCCGCCATGTATATATGCATATATATGCTGTTCAGTTGCAAATGGGAGCTCAGCTGTGAACAAAAGTCACTTGGCTTTCAAATAATGTAAATTAACATTAGAAAATATAAAATTGTTTGTAATGTGGGATTTTTATTTGGGATCTCTGGTGACCTCTAAACCAGTGGTGGGTTGCTCCTGGTTCGTCCCGATTTGGCCTGGTTCTTAGAACCGGTAGCGGCGGCGGCGGGAGGTTCCGCCCACCTGCCCGGGACGCTTCTGCGCATGCACAGAAGCATCGCGCACGTGCGCGAACCGGTAGCAATGGGTTTTACAACCCACTACTGCTCTAAACATCATTTTTTTTAAAATAAAAATGTGGATTTCTGGTATTTAATGGCAATTGCATGATCTACTATCCTGGTTCCCCCATCAGTTTTCGAGGTTTTCTCCTAATTTGGACTGTTTTGTAACTTCATTGGTAAGTGGATAATGTTATACGTTTTCTCAAGTTACAGTTTTTTGTGAGACATGGACTCTAAAGTGCGTCACCAGAGAAAAAAAATGACCTCCTGCTATTCTTTAATTTTCCTTCTCAGCCAGCAACACAGAACAGAGAGGAACTGAAGGGGAATCAGCCATCTCAGAGGAAGTTGAACTCCTGATCTTTCAGCACTCCAGAGATTTCAGAGAGATAGTCTGATCTTGAATTCTTGTAACTTTAAAAGCTCTTGTTCATAATTAAAAACCATTTAAAACTAATGCAAAGGATCTAAAAACCAATTTTACCAGTTTTTATCATCTTACTCACGAACATATCTGCCAACCGGATACTAAGTCTAAGGACATATCCACATTGTCAAGTTGCCTTGTTACAAGTATGGGCCCCTAACTGTTCCTGGAGAGCAGGATTGGATCTTCTACTCTGCCCCAGCACACCATAAATATGACCTTTATATAAGTTTTGCTGCTTCACATTAAAAGTCCTAACCAGTTTGTATCAAGTCAAGCATAACTATCTGGGTTGTCTGCTGTGCCTGTGGTTTCAGTGGCAGCTCTACAGAACGGCAGGAATACCCTCTCGGCTGGGTCATTTGGTGGTGCCTGCGAGTCCCTAATCTCAGCTGCAGCTTCTGATAGTAATAGTGTTCAAGTAGCATAGTGTTATAATATTTGCCTGGAAAGCAAAGGGTCAGTGATTCAGATGTTTGTAAAATTATTGTTTTTCTTTCACTGAGCTACTCACATTTTTCTGGGCTTTTTATTCCAGTCCAGAAAGAAAATCTTTTTATTCCCTAGTCCAGGGGTGTCAAACTCAAGGCCCGTGGGCTGAATCTGGCCCACATGGTACTTATATTCGGCCCACGGGGCTGCCCTGGAAACAGCAAAGGACCAGCCCGTGGTGCCTCTGCCAGCGAAAATGGAGCTCGGGAGGGCCGTGTGCGTCCCTCCCAAGCTCCATTTTCGCTGGCAGAGCACTTGGGCCACCACAGGCACCCCTGACACAAGTGATGTCAAGCTGGCCATGCCCCCTGGCCACGCCCCCCCGAGGTCAAACACAATCCTGATGCGGCTCTCAATGAAATCGAATTTGACACCCCTGCCCTAGTCCAAGAGTACCCTGCTAAAACTTTGAAGTTTTTCCTCTTTCTTCTACCCAGCTCTTAAAGCTGTTGTGGCCTAGAGGTGGAGCTCTTGCCTCACAATCAGGAGGTTGTGAGTTCAATCCTAGGTAGAGGCAGATATAGGGTCTCCTGCTTGGGCAGGGGGTTGGACTAGATGACCTGCAAGGTCCCTTCCAACTCTGTTAATCTGTTAAATAACTCCATAGAATATTGTACTGAAAGTAGTACAATTGCAGTACAGGTAGTCCTCAACGTACAACCACAATTGAGTCCAAAATTTCTGTTGCTAAATGAGACATTTGTTAAGAGAGTTTTGCCACATTTTACAACCTTTCTTGCCACAGTTGTTAAATTAATCACTGCAGTTATTCAGTTAGCAACAGGATTGTTAAGTGAATCTGCCTTCCCCATTGACTTTGTTTGTCAAAAAGTCACAAAAGGGAATAGGTGACACCCCCCCCCCGGGACACTGCAACTGTCATAAATATGTGTCAGTTGCCAAGCGTCTGAATTTTGATCATATGATTATGGGGATGCTGCAATGGTTGTAAGTATGGAAAATGGTCATAAGACACTTTTCAGTGCTGTTGTGACTTTGAACAGTCACTAAATGAACTGTTCTAAGTTGAGGACTACCTGTACTTCTTTGGACTATTTTAGATCTGGTGTGAAACATTTATTTCTAATCTCACTGCAAGACTAATGAAATGCTGTACCAGTGATCTTGTAAACAGAAGCAGTAAAGGGTTATAGCTCAGGGAAAGAACAACATTTCTGGCAATGTTCTGCATTTGGGCAAACATTATTACCACACACCAAGGACATGCTGTTGCAACAGTAGCTTCAGCAATATTATGGAGCCAAATCTGGGGAAATGCACATGTGTGAGTGTGTGTGGATCAGAGGTGGTATTCAGTAGGTTCTGACCAGTTCTGGAGAATCGGTAGCAGAAATTTTGAGTAGTTCGGAGAACTGGTAAATACCACCTCTGACTGGCCGCGCCCCATCTATTCTCTGCCTCCCGAGTCCCAGCTGATTGGGAGGAAATGGGGATTTTGCAGTAACCTTCCCCTGGAGTGGGGTGAGAATGGAGATTTTACAGTATCCTTCCCCTGCTAGGCCCACCAAGCCATGCCCACCAAGCCACACCACGTCCACCAAGCCACGCCCACAGAACCGGTAGTAAAAAAATTTGAATCCCAACAGAGGTGGGTTTCAGCAGGTTCTGACCAGTTCTGGAGAACCGGTAGCGGAAATTTTGAGTAGTTCAGAGAACCGGTAAATACCACCTCTGACTGGCCCCGCCCCATCTATTCTCTGCCTCCCGAATCCCAGCTGATCGGGAGGAAATGGGGATTTTGCAGTAACCTTCCACTGTAGTGGGGAGGGAATGGAGATTTTGTAATATCCTTCCCCTGGAGTGGGGTGGGAATGGAGATTTTACAGTATCCTTCCCCTGCCATGCCCACCAAGCCACGCCCACAGAACCGGTAGTAAAATTTTTTGAATCCCACCACTGGCATTTATATATGTGCATTTATACACAAACCAGCAACATACACCAGTAACCCATACACATATATTCATCTAGTACCCAGGTAATTGGCACAGGTACCCCATAGGCTGTAGTGTAAAAATGGAAGGTTAAGGCTTGAAACATTGAAAAACAAGGAATCTTTATAGTAGTTTGGAAGAAAACTATGGGGTATGAAATACCTAGTGTCAGAGGAAATTGGCTCAAATCCCCAGCTGGGAGGAATGGGCATGCCGCAGGAAATGAAAAACGAAGCCAGCAAGAAGCTCTTTATTGGTGATCAGAAGCAACAACAGCATGTGGTTCTGGGACAGCTGACGAATTAGTTTGGTGAGTGCAAGGATTTTTTTATCATTTATAGTATTTCATAATTTTGAGAACTTAAGATGTATAAAGGTATGTCAAATGAATGTTGGAAGTATAAAAGTAAGGAAGGGACTTTTTATCATGTATGGTGCACATGTGATAAAGCAAAAAAAAAATTGGAGTAAGATTCATACTTTAATACAGAAAATTTTGAAAATGAAGATAAAGATGAAACCAGAAATTTTTCTTTTGGGCCTAATGGAAAAAGACCTGGAGAAAAAAATTCGAACTTTATTATTATATATGTTGACAGCAGCAAGATTATTGTATGCACAAAAATGGAAGGACACTTTGATTCCTAACATGGACGAATGGTTGCAGAATTTGATGGAGTTGGCTGAAATGGCAAAATTGACTATTTTGATTAAAGAAAAGAATATAATTACTTTTGTTTCCACATGGAGACAGCTTCTGAACTTTGTGCTTGAAGTGGAAAAGAATGAAACTTTGATTCTGGGTTTTACCGATTAGACTGATAGATTCTTATAGAAATGGCTAATTTATATTATTATGAAAAAACAAAAAGTTATGATTTGATGTTAATGCCTTATTTTACTGCAACAGAGAGAGTCAGAAGTCAATGCTTCTTTTATATACAGTACTTGGCCCATACTCACTGATTATGTGATTACCTAGCTAGGCAAGCAAACAACCAAGAGAGCACCAAGGATTCCATACTTTGATTAAATATTGCCTAGAGTATATAAGTCCCAAAGAGGCAAACAGCAATGAAAATTAGGAATAGCATAGCATAGCATAGCATAGCATAGCATAGCATAGCATAGCATAGCATAGCATAGCATAGCATAGCATAGCATAGCATAGCATAGCATAGCATAGCATAGCATAGCGATAAATCAGACTGGAGAAGATTTGCTTGGCATCTAGTTGTGGGTGCACCAACACTGAAGTTTTTAAAGATTGGACAGCCATTTGTCTGAAATGTTATAGGATTTCCTTGTTCTGCCCCAGCGACGAGCCACCAATAATACGCACACACAAACTGCAAAACACTGTTCGTTTCCTAATAATAAAGGTCTCCTAATAACTTCTTAGGAGTCGTTGAAAACAAAATAAAGGCAGAAGAGTCTTTTTCAAACCCCCGCTGTTAATGTACAGTCTTAACAGCTGGCCGAAGTCCAAGAGATAATGACCAGGTCTTACTGTATCTGGCAATACTCCCAGAGCTAGGAATGCAGGAAACAAGACTCGTACTGGAACAAGAACCAAGCAGACTGGAGTCACAAAGATCAAGAGTAATAATAAACGTTTCCTGCAATGAGGCAAAGCGTGGTCAGGGCTTAAATAGTCTAAGGGTATGGCCACTTAGCCTGCAGCTCTACTCTTGAGGAGACCTCCTCCTGAGTAGCCACTCTTGTCTTCTAGCAGCCCTGCGTGCCCGAGCATTGAGAAGAAGAGGCTCCTCCTCTTCTTCTTCGGCCTTGATGGGCTCCTCAGGAGGTACAGAAGGCCCTGGTTGACTCTCAGCCTCTGGCACCGAGTCCTCTCCAACCTCCTCGCTCTCTGACTCGGGTGCCAGGTGCACGGGCCGATGGTACCTCGCCACAACCGCCTCATCGTCCTCGGGATCGATGATCAACTGCACGGGACGCTGGCGGGCCACAACACTCCTGTGGGTTGGATAAGAGGACCTCCAAGGTCCCTTTCAACTCTGTTGCTCTGTTATTCTGATGCATTTAAAAAAAAATCCTTCAATTTTGGTCATGTTAAACAATAACTTTCCTTTGCTACAATTTCACAGGGGCAGAATTCATTTTTCCAAAGTCCAGAAGACAGATGAAATGCGAACAACGGAAACTCTATTTTTCTTCCAATAAACTTGGTTATAATTCAGAAAGCAAATAGAACTATCAATATGCCTTTTTAGAGGAAGCACTTTGAAGAATCCTTCAGTCTGGAAATTGGATTTAAATGAATCTTTCATCCCAGCCTTATTCTTATAGAAAAGTTCTCCCATATAAAAAAAATTAATGTATTTCTTCCTGCCCATTGGAAAACTAATCTAGTTCCAAACTGCATTTCATCTTTTAAGTTTTTCTTGAATGGCCTACAATGTTTACTTCTTGCAGCCAAGAAAAATTAATCTCCTTTGACCTGATTGAAGAAAAACATTTCTTTTATTTCCCAAAATGGGGCCTGCCCTTCCAATTTCATCTCTTGTTTATTTTGGACAAAATCATGCAATTCTTCATTAAGATGAGATTTTTCCCCTTCTCAATCATTGTATTTTAAACTCTTATGCAGCTTGCAAGAGAAATACATTTTAAAGAATAAGGGTCCCCCCCCCTCAAATGTTCATATACTGCTCTCTCTCATTTCGCCCCCCGCCCCCCGAATGTACTCCTCTTATTTTTTCTCCTTCAGATGTTCCTTAAACACATTTCTGGTCTGCAGTAGATATAAAATATTTATTTTATATATGTGTCATTTTTATAACCCATTTTTTATAAAAAGCAGAAAGTAATAACAATTCTTTAAAAACCTAAAGCATTAATAAAAATTAAAGATGTGCAGAGACTACCAAATTTGTTCTACATCTCTCCAAAGGTTACAAGCTTAGTAAGTCTATTTCTTTTGAGAACAATATGAAAAGTTAATATAGGTACCTTCTCATTTCTTTCTCATTGTTACCATTTCCTAGCTCTGTTTCTAGTGACCTTAATTGCTGCCAATGAAAGCCATTAGATCATTGTTATCTTTTCCGCAATATCTCACTTTTGGCTCCTTGGACTATCTAAATATTGAAAAGTACTGTTTTTTTAAAGGAATAGATTGTTTTCTATTGTTGGTTTAGAACAGGGGTCTCCAAAATTGCAGCTTTAACACTTGTGGATTTCAACTCCCAGAATTCCTGAGCCAGCCATGCTTTTAAAGTTGTCAAGTTTGGAGACCCCTGGTTTAAAAAGAGCTAACAGTAGTTTATTACCCCTTTGTAGCTATTGTACACCAGACTTCTTAGTTGGCCCCCACAAGATCCATTAAAGAGCTACTAGTGCTTAGAATAACCATTGTTTCAATAGAACAATTAGAATATAGGAAGCTGTACTGATAGAATGAAGGTACTAAATTACCTAGGGCTCTATGGTGTGTATTATGCACTTTGACAAATCCAGTCCTTCCTTCCCTTTGCCTAAAAAGGACATCACGCATATGGCTGCCTTCTGCTAGGCCTGAGAATTGCCTTTAGTAGTTAAGGAAATACTTGGAAGATATCTGATTCAATACATTTGAACATTTGAACTTTCTACTTCCAGTCCACTTAAACACTTGCTTTGTTTTTAGGTAGCTAGCCAAGAGTAAGGTCCAACTATACTCTGACTATCACTTGAACCTCCACATATGTCCTTAAAGTTTAAGGTTTCTAGTAAGCGAAGGCTCACATATTAAGCAACTGAGCATTCCACATTTCTGTTTGTTTGATTTTTAAAGGAATGTATTGAACTGGAAACCAAAGATAATTTGGGATGGAAGTGACTTAGGATGGGGCTATACATATTGAATTTTTTTTTTAATCTGGAAGGGTTGCATGAGCCATGATGGCAGGTTAAATTTCATTTTATTTAGATTGGGGAATGATCTTAACCATGTCCCAGATTGTTCGATTTTCCTGGTTATCTATTTCTTAAATATGTAAAAAGAAAGTTCAAGGAAAGTTCTTCTCCACAGGTTCTTCTCCACAAGGTGTAAGTCACAAACAGTTCATTATTTGTTCAGGCTGAAGATAAGTATTATATAATAAAACATATATTGGGTAACATTGTATTCTCAGGTATGAAGGCAAAGGGATTCTGATAGTCTTTCCACCTCATAAGCTTACAGGTATTATCATCATATTTACCACACAAGCTGAAATAGAGATAGTAAAAAACAACAACACATTCATCTACTGCAGGCATCAAAAAATTCTGGCCTTGCTCTAAACCCCAAGAATTCAATGTCAAATTGACCCAATTAATTTTTGGAGGAGCAGAAAACTAACTGCAACACCATCTGTTTTGACTTCAGCTATGAGCATGTTGGGACAATTCTTTGCAATCATTTATTAGTACAATTGATGTCCAGCTTATTGGGTTCCATTAGTAGTTTAGGAAGCCCAAATGAAATTAAAAGCTTGGTTTTCCAATATATTTTGAACTAATTCACATATACACATTTCAACAACCTTTCTAATTATTGCAGTTATGCATAATAAACCCTTTTCTCCTTTATGACTCTTAAACCTAATTAGGTTTTTTGCATGTACATAGGTAATCCAGTAATTATGATAGAACAAGGCCAATTAAATGGCTTGAAAATAGCTCAGATTCGCCATCCCTAACATAAGCTAGGTAGATTTCCATTCCATTAATCCTGTAATCTGCAACTCCTACACTGCAAAAACATATGGACTACACAATTCGATCAGGGTAAAGCAATAGACGCAATTTACATAGACTTTTGTAAAGCCTTTGATTCAGTGGTACACGACAAACTACTTCTGAAACTAAAATCTTATGGCATCTCTGGACCCCTACATGATTGGATAACTGCGTTCCTGTCAAACAGACAACAAGTGGTTAAAATAGAGAGTTCTCTATCAAATCCTGCACCTGTCAATAGTGGTGTCCCTCAAGGCAGCGTTCTAGGACCAACACTCTTCATACTTTACATAAATGACCTTTGTGATCACATTATAAGCAACTGCGTTCTCTTCGCCGACGATGTCAAACTATTTAACACCACAGACAATGCTACTACCCTTCAGAAAGACCTTGACTATGTATCAGAATGGTAAAACAAGTGGCAATTTCAAATCTCAATCAACAAATGCTCTGTCTTACACATTGGCAAAAAGAATCAGAACACTAAATACAAGCTTGGAGGACACGACCTTGTA
>QLTV01003412.1:176741-187509 GCA_003457575.1 Thermophis baileyi
GTGATGGCGAACCTTTTGTGGTTCACATGCCAAAAGGGGGCGTGTGCGCGCGCTAGCGTGCACGTGCCCACACCCATTCCCTCCCCACAGACATGCACACAACCCGCTCCAAGCTGCCCCCTGCACATGCGCACAACCCCCCGCCCCCCACGCATGCCCAAGGGCCTCACTGAAGCCTGGGATGGTGAAAAATGGGCAAACGGGCAAACCGGAAGTTCAGAAAAATGGATTTCCGGTTTGCCCGTTGGGCTGTTTTTCGCACTCTGGGGCTTCAGGAAGCTTCCCTGAAGCCTCCAGAGTGCGAAAAACAGCCCAATGGCAAACCGGAAGTCCGTTTTTCCGAACTTCCGGTTTGCCCGTTGGGCCGTTTTTCGCACTCTGCGGCTTCAGGAAGCTTCCCTGAAGCCTCCGGCGGGCAAAATGGCCTTCCCCAAGGCCAAAAATCAGCTGTCCAGCGCGCCTATGCGCGCTGGAGCTGACATAGGGCAACGCTCGTGTGCCCTCTGATATGGCTCCATGTGCCACCTGTGGCACGCGTGCCATAGGTTCGCCATCACTGGCCTAGGCTATAAGAAGATTGCCAAGACCCCGAAACTGAGCTGCAGCATGATGGCCAAGACCATACAGCGGTTTAACAGGACAGGTTCCACTCAGAACAGGCCTCGCCATGGTCGACCAAAGAAGTTGAGTGCCCGTGCTCAGCGTCATATCCAGAGATTGGCTTTGGGAAATAGACGTATGAGTGCTGCCAGCATTGCTGCAGAGGTTGAAGGGGTGGGGGGGGGTCAGCCTGTCAGTGCTCAGACCATACGCCGCACGCTGCATCAAATTGGTCTGCAGGGCTGTCGTCCCAGAAGGAAGCCTCTTCTAAAGATGATGCACAAGAAAGCCCGCAAACGGTTTGCTGCAGACAAGCAGACTAAGGACATGGATTTCTGGAACCATGTCCTGTGGTCCGATGAGACCAAGATAAACTTATTTGGTTCAGATGGTATCAAGCGTGTGTGGCGGCAACCAGGTGAGGAGTACAAAGACAAGTGTGTCTTGCTTACAGTCAAGCATAGTGGTGGGAATGTCATGGTCTGGTGCTGCATGAGTGCTGCCGGCACTGGGGAACTACAGTTCATTGAGGGAACCATGAATGCCAACATGTACTGTGACATACTGAAGCAGAGCATGAATGGTCAAACAAGTGGCAACTTCAAATCTCAATCAACAAATGCTCAGTCTTACACATTGGCAAGAATAATAAGAACATAAAATACAAGCTAGAAGATCACGACCTTGTTGACGATCCTCACTCAGTTAAAACCTTGGAGTACTCATCTCTAATGATCTAAGTGCCAGAGCCCACTGCAACAGTATTGCCAAAAAGGCATTAAGAGTGGTTAACCTAATCTTGCGTAGCTTCTTCTCTGGTAATATTACACTTTTAACCAGAGCATATAAAACATTTGCTAGACCAATTCTTGAATACAGCTCATCTGTCTGGAACCCGCACTACATATCGGACATTAATACAATTGAGAATGTCCAGAGATATTTCACGAGAAGAGTATTCCACTCCTCTGTTCGCAACAGAATACCTTATGCCACCAGACTTGAAATTTTGGGCTTAAACAATTTAGAACTACGCTGCCTTCGATCTGACCTAAGTGTAGCACATAAAATTATCTGCTACAATGTCCTACCTGTCAATGACTACTTCAGCTTCAACTGCAACAATACACGAGCACACAATAGATAGAAACTCAACGTAAACCGCTCCAAACTTAATTGCAAAAAATTCGACTTCAGCAACAGAGTGGTCAATGTCTGGAATACATTACCGGACTCTGCAGTTTCTTCCCCAAACCCCCAAAACTTTAACCTTAGACAATCTACCGTCGACCTCACCCCATTCCTAAGAGGTCTGTAAGGGGTGTGCATAAGCGCACCAACGTGCCTACCATCCCTGTCCTAATGTCCCCATGTATTCGTAACCATCTTATGTACTCATAACCATGTTTATACATTTTATGTATTCACAATCATATTTATACTTTTTCTGTAATCATATATACGCTTGACAAAATAAATAAATAAATAAAAATAAAAATGCGATGTGTACCACAGACTCAGTGCGTTCTGGGTTAAACAGAAAGATATTTGTGCATTTCTACCTAAATCAAACATATCTACAGTGCTAAACTGCAGCACTTAGGTCTCATGCTGGCTAGGTTTGCAAAATATACTCAGGCTTAGATTATCTTGATTCATTTGTGGCACAATATATTGTGCCAATCCATACATTGTGATTAATATGTAGTTTATTGAACTGAATTAATTCAGTATGCCACTGCTCAATTAACTGTAGGTTTGGTCACTAAGATGCATCAACTCATCCAAAGTGCATAAGTTTTCACTTTCCACACAGAAGTTTCTTTTTCTTTTTTTAATGTTCTTAGTGCAGATTCATTTGTCCTCCCTATATCTATTGTTCGTAAACATTCCACGATTGCATGGAATGGAATAGCAGCCCAGAATTTAGAAAGACTGACTTACAAGTAAAACTTACTGTAGTATGTCTGTAAATAAGCATGCGCATTCATGCATGTGTGCTCACAACAGAAAGACACAAAAAGTCTGTTCGAATTTCAGCAACCAGAATTTTTGCTAACATAATTTTCTTACCAAATTATCCTTGCAAAATGCACATGCAAATTTCATTTCTGTGAACATTTTGCCTCCTTGTAGTTCATATGCCAACCTAGCAGTTCGAAAGCACGTAAAAATGCAAGTAGAAAAATAGGGAGCACCTTTGGTGGGAAGGTAACAGCGTTCCGTGCGCCTTCGGCGTTTAGTCATGCCGGCCACATGACCACGGAGCCGTCTTCGGACAGCGCTGGCTCCTAGGCTTTGAAACGGAGATGAGCACCGTCCCCTAGAGTCGGGAACGACTAGCACATATGTGCGAGGGGAAACTTTACCTTTACCTTTACCTTTAGTTCATATGCATGAACATACAATAGGCAGTTTAGATCTGTATGTTAGTAGAAATATGAACTCGGAATTCTTCAGCAATGGTACCCAGTCATTGGAATTTGCAAATTGTGACTGAATGATTTCATATCACACCATGGACCTTTATAGCATTAAGGACAGAGCCACCGAATCTAATTCATTAGGGATTAATCTGAAGTCAAGTTTCAAAGACTGTAGTTTTTTTCATGAAAGGATTTGCAGAAATGTTGCAAAAAAAGCATTTTACATAATATCCTTTAGTCTTTAATTGGAAAAGTTTCTAATGAACTATAAGGGACCTTTACATCATTCTCCTGCAATTGTGTGTGACAGTCTAGTCTTGTTTATGGAGTCATTGTTTGAAACTAGATGCATTAGTCTGATATATAAACTTTCAGCCATATTAGCACTAAAACCCAGACCAAACTCCTTGGTTACAGCTGCAGTCAGAGTTTCCTTCCTTCCCCAGTGAGAATCCCTACCTTTAAATTTGTAGCGAAACACACATTTGAATGCCAAGCAGAGTAAGTAGTCCTTAATGTGCACACATGCGCGCGCGCACACACACACACACACTCCTAAGTACAATATTAAAATAAATAGTAATCATTTTATTCCTCATACTTCTTATCAATCAGAGATGGTAGAGTTTGGCTTTTGTTAAATGGACTTGGATTCACCTGGTGCCATGTATGGATGCAGTCTGTGATGGTGGCAAGAGGCTTGTCAATGCATGCCGAGAGTTGAATTTTTGTGTTACTTCCTACTGATAGCTGTTGTCCTTGGGTTGAACTCTTCCAGTTCATCATTGGACTCTGTCCTGGCTTAAGTTCTGCATCATTTTAATGTCGCAGCTAAATTACAACATTTTAGCTACATAATTTTACTAATGTAGCTTGAGAATTTTAGATCATGACCTTCATTTTCATGGCTGAGTCTAATACTTCAGCTGAGAAGTACGTAACTACAATTTTCCTTGTAATGGTGAACTGTTGACAATGGTTTTAGTGAATTATGTCATTTCACTCAAAATATAGAGAATATTTATGGTATACTCTTGCCACCCTTCTTGATTCTTCTGTGTATTGCCTTCTGAGCCCTTCACTTGCCTAGCCTGTCTTCTTCACCCCTCTGGGATAGCAGAGTACTTCATCTTTTAAAGAAGGCAAACCTGTATCTGCAAGTGGACTCTAGTCCCATCTGGACACATCTTCTGCCTCAAAAAGAAGAGGCCTGATCGGAGATGGTGAGAGAAGGTGCCTCAACTTTAAGACTCAAAGAAAATGAGATAATTCAGTTAAATTGTCTGTACAGTCTTTAACTCTCTATATCAGGGGTCCTCAAACTTTTTTAACAGGGGGCCAATTCATGGTCCCTCAGACTGTTGGGGGGCCGGACTAGCTGGGTGGGTGTGGCTAGGTCATGTGACTAGGTGGGCGTGGCCAATTTAACAGTCCATTAAACAATGCACACAAATTAAACTTTAATTTGTTTTTCTCCTGGGGGTGTTTTATTTGCTTTTGTTTGCATGTTGCTCTTTTGGTTGACTTTTCTTTTTACTAGATCATTTCTTTCAGTTGTTTAGGAGTCTAGTGGTCCACTTCAGAAAATTCAGTTTTGCAGCAATTCTTCTCAGCCCCAAGGAGCTTGAGAAATCTATCTCTGTCTCTCCTCCCTCTCCCTCCCTCCCTCCCTCTCTCTCTCTCTCTCTCTCTCTCTCTCTCTCTCTCTCTCTCTCTCTCTCTCTCTCTCTCTCTCTCTCTCTCTCGAAAAAGGGCCATTTTTGCCTGTTTTTTGGCCTCCTGGGGCCGTCTGTGCACCCATTTTTCACCTCCCCCATCTCCAGCAGCATTCTGCAGGCCAAAAACAGGCAAAAACAGCCCATTTTTTGGCCAAAAAGGGCCCATTTTTGTCCATTTTTTGGCCTCCTGTGGCATCTGTGTGCCCCATTTTTCACCTCCCCTGCCTCCAGAACGTCTCTGCAGGCCAAAATTGTTGGCCTTACCTTTCAGTTCCAGCCCGCAGGGCTCGCGAAGGTAAGTCTGCGCTCGGCCGAAGGGTGGGCGGGGCGATGGGGGGGCAGCCTCGTGGTCCTGCGCGGGCCAGATTAATGGCTTCGGCGGGCCCATGCTCTATATGAACAGAACTGCTTTTGTATCAGTTGATTTGGGGGCAACTTAAAATAACACAACATTATACATTATGGTATATAAACTATATAGTATATATATAGTATTTGCTGTAAAGAGCTTGTTTCTATGGGCAGGGGGGTTACTGACACATTCAATAAGGAATGAGCTTCAGAAACTTCTTTTCCTCTCTGAACATCCCACACATCTAAATGTAACACATTCCAGTTTATGTTTACCAGGCCACTGTGCCTGGAATCGAAGGAAGCGTTTGGATGGGAAAGACAGAGAGGAATTGCAACCCCCTGTTTAAGTGATTCACCAAAGAGTGGGAGGAGACCATCAGTTCACCCCACCAATTGCTTCCTGCAAAGCTAAAGCCCAGCTGCTTCTTTCTTTCTAGCCCCCAGAAATGATCCTATCACAGCATTTTGTTTTTCAACCTTTTTTCCTGGGACCTTTAAAAAAGGCACAAGTTAGGAATGCACACACACACACACACACACATGTTTGTGTGTGTGTGTGTATGAGAGATCTTTAGAGCTACTATAGATGGGATGTAAATATAAATTCAGATGAATGCTAAGCACAAGCACCTTGCGTTTTCTGTATCTCTTTGCTGCTCTGTATGGGAAAACGGTGTTTGCAAACTTGATCTGTGCATTTTAGCACTGTGCATTTTAGCTTAGGAATAAGGAGATGCCTAGGATGTGATGCTGGTTTATAAAATTGTACAAGTTAAAAAGAGACAACTGTTTCTCCCTTCTACGGACAGTTACTGAAATTGGTAAGCCATATAAGTAACATTTATTAATTATCTCACCTCTGCCATTGACCCTTTGCCCCTTCCTTCCACCATCCCCTTAAATAGCTGTTTATATATATAATAGCTATATATTAAAATATCTTCTTTAATGAATTGCAATTCTCTGTTGGTTTTCTTCCACACAAGTTGAGATGCATGAAAACCTTAAAAGATTTGATCCTTTGCTTTTGCTCCATGGGGACAGATATCAGACATCTCAAAAAGTAAAAACAATCCTACAGTGTACCATTTCTTCTTTTTCCAGATGGGGCAAAAGGCACAGCAGGGGTGCCAGGGGCTGGTGTTTGGGATACAAGCCAAGGATACCACGTTTGATTCTAATTTTCTTATGAGGAACTGAATAGCTGTGCTCTTTTAATACTTCTCTTCAAAGCATCTTTATGCGCATAACAGGGTTGTTGTTTTTTTAATGGAATGCATTACACAAGAAATAACTATGGTTGCAGCCTAAGATGATTCTTAAACAGGATCAGGCAGATAAATCTTTGAAGGACTGACCGATCAATTATTTACAGTGACAGCTAAATGAGACTTCTGGTTCAAAGGTGTTATTCCTTTGAAGGAATGTTGCTGGACGTTGCCAGATGACTCATGGAAGAAAATATCCATTGCACACATACAGGTTAGTTGAAGAGAGACAGGCCACGGGACTGGATGACCTAACTCCTGACTAGGCTTCTTGTGTGGTAAATTTTTATAGACCATAAAGAAATCTAGGACAATGGAGATAGGGCCCAGGGCTAAATGGGCAAATACTTAGCATGGATGTATTTGGAAAATAAATTCTTCTTTTAAATCACCTAGTGCAAAAATAATTTATTTATATCCTACCTGTTATTATTTTTGCAAATAATTCAGGGCAGCAAACATATCTAACATACCTTCCTGCTCCTATTTTCCCCACAACAGCAAACCTGTGAGGTAGGTTGGGCTGAAAGAGAGTGACTGGCCCAAAGTCACCCAGCTGGCTTTCGTGGCTAAGACAGAACCTGGTCTCCCACTTTCTACTCTGGTGCCTTAACCACCAAACCAAACTTGCTGTCAGCCTCCATGCTGCCTGCTTGCTTCGGCTGCCATAGAAACGGGGGGGGGATGGGGGGAGGCCTAGGTATTTGGGAGGAGGGGGGAAGCAGTGCTGGAGATGTCTCCTTGTGTATCTGATTAGAGGGTTAGGGAGGAAAGTTCTCATCATATGTTGCGCGGCTGAATGGACATGTTTATAGCCGGCTCAAGGTCAACGGTTTCTGCAGACCAGATGTGGAGGCTCCACCTGAAGAGATGCCCACATGACAGCTGGGGGGCATTGGGATTGGATGGCCAGCCCGGGTCTTTCGGGGGGAGGGATTTGGGATTATTTTCTATATGTTATTTTCACACTTTTGCCTCAGATCTTGCTTTTAACTTGTTGCTATCAGTTCTTATCCAGTAAAAGTACCTTTCTCTACCATCATGGAGTTGGGGTTTTTCTTTCCTGGACTTTGAGTGGAGGCACAGCTGACATTAAGCAAGATCTGCTCTATTGGCCAACCCGGAGAAAACCTTCTACCGTGGGGGCTAAGCGAAAATATGTCTAGCCCAGGCAGTGATCAGGAGGACCTGGGAGCTGCCAGGTCGACTCCCCCCCCAGTCCCGCCGTGGCTGGGAGAGATCGGAGTGGGTGTGTGAACCACTGATTGAAGAGAAGCCAGTCAGAGCCAAATGGTTGCTGGGTGTAAGATGGCAGGAGGCTTTGGAGGAAATCCCCTCCGGAGTAACAGCAGCAAGATGTCGGGGGGGGGGAGAAGCTGCCTGGCAGGTAGACAAAGAGGACCTCCTGATAACTCAAGCTTTGCATCTTTTGAAAGAAGCTCTGGAGAATCGGAGAGGTCACAAGAGGTATGCCTTGCCTGTGGGGAGGGAAGCCGAAGGAACGGTGAGAGAGGGGGAAATCCTAGCCACCCCTGAAGTGCTTCCTAGAGCCCAGCCAGACCCAGCAGGGGCTGCAGGAGCGCAAGCTGCTGCTGCAACCCAAGTCCTCCCGGGGGGGTGGGGTAATTCCCTGGAGGCATCGAATTCCAAAGATTCCTCCAATAGGAGTAAAATACGGTGGGGATCCCAAGGCTTTGGGATTCTTCTTAACCCAAGTTTGGAATCACATGCAAGAGTATGGGAAGGATTTTCCTTCAGAAGCAGCTAAAGTCAGGTGTGTCACCATGGCCCTGGAAGGAGCCGCGGTTGAGTGGATGGTGGCCCTCCATGATGAGGATTCCCCAGTGATGAGGGATTATGATGCCTTTATGGCCGCCCTCAGAGTGTGCTTTGATGACCCCCTGGCTGAACGGAAGGCTAGAACCAGGGTGAAAACCCTAACCCAGGGGAGGAGATCGGTGGCTGAGTACACCCAGGAATTTCGCCAGCTGGTGGTCCATATGCGGGGGTGGTCCCCAGAGGCCCGGATGGAATGCTACAAGGATGGCCTCAAAGAGGGGGGTCAGGATCAAAGCCCAGATCATCAGCCTGCTTCAGAAGTGGGAAGGAGGGGCACCGAGCCACTGAATGTTTCTCCAAGCCAGTCCCAAAGATGACCTCTGCTGGAGAAAATTGATAAGCTGGCAGCAAAGAACTGCGAAACGGCTTTGAAAGGTGTGGAAGTCATTGAGCTCGCTCCTCCCGGCCTGGAGGAGCTGGGAGCTCCGACCACCCCAGGGGACAGCGACAGCGACTCCGATGACAACCCCTTGGTAAGTCAGCACATGGGCCCCCTGACCATCCCAGTAGAGCTGCATGTGCCATCTTTTGGTACCCAGGGAAAGATGCTGGCCCTCTTGGATTCTGGGTGCACCAGATGTGTAATCAGCCCAGAGGTGGTGGAAAAAATGGGATTGAGACTGAAGACTATGAAAGTGCCCATTGCCTTTTGCCAGTTGGATGGGTCAGTAGCTGGGGGGGGGTGCCCATTTTGTGACTGAGCCAGTTGAGATGAGGATGGGGGACCACCGAGAGACTCTGAATTTTATCGTAGCTCCTGGGATGGAACGACCCCTCATACTTGGCCTACCTTGGCTCCGAAAATGGAACCCTTATGTGAATTGGAGAACAGAGCTATTACGCATCCGCTATAGCCAGCGAGGAAAACCCTTCCACACGGCCAATGCCGCAGAGGAGCTGGCAGCAATAGGGGGCGAATGCATGGCGGGGGAGGAAAAAATCCCTAAGGAATATGGGGACCTCAGGGAGGCTTTCAGCGAGAGAGCGTCAGACGTGCTCCTACCCCATCAGCCCACAGACTGCAGCATCGAAACTCCCTAAACCAAAGATTTACTCCATGACCCCACACGAGCTTGAGGAGCTGCGGAACTTTATTGATAAAAACCTGAAGCGGGGTTTCATCCAACCTGCCAGGCCACGAGTGGCTGCCCCGGTGCTGTTCCGGGGGGAAAAAAGGCTCTCTTCGCTTCTGTGTGGATTACAAGAACCTTAACGCCATTTGCGTTGAAAATGTCTATCCCCTGCCCCTTATGAAGGACATGCTAGCACACTTAGCCAAGGGAAAGATTTTCACTAAACTGGATTTAAGAGAGGCTTACTACAGACTCCGAATTAAGGAGGGGGACGAGTGGAAAACTGCTTTCAATTGCCCGTTGGGTTGTTTCCAGTTTCGGGTGCTCCTGTTCGGCCTATGGGGGCGCCAGCAGTGTTCATGCAATTGATTAATGAAGTGATCCATGAACATCTTTATAAGGGGGTCTTGGTCTATCTTGATGACATTCTCATCTACACGGAAACCATGGAAGAACACGTGAGGTTGGTGCGATCGGTCTTGAAAAAACTCAGGGCTGCCGAACTGTATGCTAAATTGTCAAAATGTGAGTTTCACCAGAGTAAAATTGACTACCTGGGTTACCGCATATCACATGAGGGCATTGAAATGGATCCGGAGAAAGTGCGGGCAGTTATGGAGTGGGCGGCCCCACGCACCCGTAAGCAGCTGCAAAGTTTCTTAGGCTTTGACAACTTTTATCGGCAATTCATCCCCTCTTTTGCTAAGATCGCACTGCCAATTACCAACCTCCTAAAAACAAAAGGTGAGGCAAAGCCAAAGCCTAGTCGCCCCCTAGAGTGGACCATGGAGTGCCAGGCAGCTTTTGAGAAGCTCAAATATTTATTTGCAGCCGAGCCCATTCTCAAGCGCCCCGACATGGATGCCCCTTTTGTGGTCCAGGCTGACGCCAGTGACGTGGCGGTCGGGGCAGTGCTACTTCAAGCGAATGCCGAGGGAACCTTGCAACCTTGTGCCTACACCAGGGGTGGGTTCCTCCCGGTTCGGACCAGATCGCCTGAACCAGTAGCGACCCACTGGTGACATCACAGTGACATCACGGATCCGATTCGGTCGATGCCGGTCCGTGGGTGCCTCCATCTTTATTTTTTTGAATTTTTTTTGAATTTTTTTGAATTTTTTCTGGGTTTTTTTCTTCTGCGCATGTGCAGAAGCCAAATTTCTGGCACTGCGCATGCGTCACCATCTTGTTTTCAACTTTTTTTTCCACGAGGCGCGGCCAAGCGTCGTGGGAGGAAGCAACCGGCAGCGAGGTAAGTTAGAACCCACCCCTGCCCTTCGCCTCTTCCCGTGCCCGGGTGGGGGAAAAGCACCTCAGGGCGCCCTGATCCATCTTCCCCAACCGGGAGGCTCGGTGCTCTCAGAGGACAATGTTTTGCCCAGCCTGGAAGTTACTTCCGAAGCGTGGAGAGGCTTCGCTTTTTCTCCTCCCCAGTGAGCGAAAAGCTGGCGCGCCGGCAGGGTCCAGCCCAGAAGCCCCCTCTCTCCCCG
>QLTV01003412.1:189221-216772 GCA_003457575.1 Thermophis baileyi
TCTAGAATAAAATACTTTTGGGTAAAGCATGTGAGTCATTTCCTCCTTTCAGTGGTCCATGAAAATACATCTATAGTATGTACATAATAAAGTCGAAAAAAGGTGAACAACATTTTACAGAACTATAGATACGTTGAGGCTGGGTGTTACAAGGAATGGCTGGGAGGGGAGGGGCCAGGCCAGGCACCCCTTGATGTGAGTGACATTGAGTTGGCCATGCCCACCCAGTCACATGACTATGAAGCCACGCCTGCCCAGTCACATGACCATGAAGCCACTCCCACCCAGTCACATGACCATCAAGCCACTCCCACCTGGTCACATGACCACAAGCCACTCCCACAAAATTAAGCCACACCCACAGAGTGGTAGTAAAAAAATTGGAACCCACCCCTGGCCTACACCTCCCGTAAATTAACTGAAACTGAAAGGAGGTGGGCAATTTGGGAGAAGGAAGCTTTTGTGGTCCGCTGGGCCCTGTTAACCTGGAGACATTTCCTCGAGGGAGCCAAACATCCTTTCAAAGTGTGGACAGACCATAAGAACCTTGAGGCACTTAAAACCCCGAGGGAGCTGTCACCCAAGCAAGTCCGTTGGGCGCAACATTTTAATCGATTTAATTTCTCCCTGCGTTATCTTCCTGGGGGAAAGAACTTTATGGCTGATGCCTTATCCCGATTGCCCCAATATAATAGCACACAACCGGAAGTGATCCAGCCAGTAATCCCTACTAAACAACTGGCTGCTCCAGTTGTCACCAGGTCCCAAAGAAAGGTGGACCTGGATCTCTCTGCCGACTTAAACTCACAGCTCACAGAGGCGCTAAAAACCGACAAATGGTTCTTAGCTCACTTGAATGAGTGCAATATTCGGGATGGCTTCACCTGGGTGGGGGCCAAGCTCTACGTCCCTGTTCTAAATAGGGAACTAGTACTGCGACAAGCCCATGATTCAAAGGCAGCGGAACATTTTGGGTTTGTCAAAACATTGCACTTAATTAAGAGACAGTTTTGGTGGCTATCTTTGAAAAAGGACATTGAAGCTTATGTAGCTAGTTGTCCCGTGTGTGCTGCCACAAAGAGGCCACCTGGAAGACCGCAGGGGTTACTGCAAAGTGTTGCTAGACCGGGGGCCCCTTGGAAAGAAATATCCATGGATTTCATTGTCGAGCTGCCTGAGAGTGGGGGAAATACAATCATTTGGGTAATCACAAACCTGTTCTCTAAGCAGGTCCATTTTGTGCCTTGCTCTAAGATTCCATTAGCGAAGACATTGGCCAAACTCTTTATTCAGCACGTGTATAGGTTACACGGTGTCCTGGAACGGATAATCTCGGACAGGGGGGTCCAATTCACCTCCCAGTTTTGGAAGGAGTTCCTCAGGTTGTTAGGCTCCGCCCAGGACTTAAGCTCCACCCACCATCCCCAAACGAACGGGGCCTGTGAACGGACTAACTTGGTTCTGGAGCAATACCTCAGGTGCTATGTTAATTATCAACAAGATAATTGGGCTGACTTGCTACCTTTCGCCAAGGTGGCTTATAATAACTCCGTTCATAGCAGTACGGGGTTTACCCCATTCAGAGTGGTCTATGGTCAGGATTTTGTACCCATTCCAGAATTACCACAGGAAAAGCCTCAGATCCCCTCTTTGATAGAGTGGATTGAGCAACTTCAAATGACTTGGCCCGTGACCCGCAAAGCACTCGATGAAGCTCACCAAGCCCATAAAAAACAGGCTGACAAGAAATGAGTAAAGCCCAAAGAATACCAGGTCGGAGATAGGGTTTTCTTGTCAACCAAGTACTTACAGACCACCCAAAAGTCGAAAAAATTGAAGCAGTGCTGGAGATGTCTCCTTGTGTATCTGATTAGAGGGTTAGGGAGGAAAGTTCTCATCATATGTTGTGCAGCTGAATGGACATGTTTATAGCCGGCTCAAGGTCAACGGTTTCTGCAGACCAGATGCGGAGGCTCCACCTGAAGAGATGCCCACATGACAGGTGGGGGGCATTGCGATTGGATGGCCAGCCCGGGTCTTTCGGGGGTGTGTGTGTTACTTTCTATATGCTATTTTCGCACCTTTGCCTCAGATCTTGCTTTTAACTTGTTGCTATCAGTTCTTATCCAGTAAAAGTACCTTTCTCTACCATCATGGAGTTGGGGTTTTTCTTTCCTGGACTTTGAGCAGAGGCACACTGGCTAAAATCATGTCTGCCTTTCTAAAATGCTTTATTGATCATGCAAGATTCCCCCCCCCCCCACACACACATACATCACATAATTTCAACCTGCACTTTCTTCAACTGAATTTGCATCACTTTCAGATGGTGAAATACCAACTTCTTGTTGGCAGCTTGTATCTTGCAACAAATTTCAAAGCTGAAAATGTCTATTCTTTAGATGTGCTTGGACAACAACCTCCAGAACTTGTAGCACAATTGGAGAAAATCTCATATGTGTTAGAATAGCTACAGCCAAGGATCCCACTTCTAAGCTCTGAGCAGTTTAGTTTTCTCTAGGGCCAAACCAAGAATGTATTATGAACGTATATATGCAAGAATATGTATGACACTAGAAGTCACCAGGGTACAGATCTAATTTAGTAGCCCTGTTTTGACATTGCCTAGCAACCTGGAGTAGACAGGGAAGTTTGTATTTGGACTTGAATATCCTAAAAACATATATTCTTGTTCTCTGGTCACTTTTGCAGATCAGTTCCAAAGATGTGGAAAACTACCCGGTTGCTTTGAATTTGCTTCTTTGTTGAATTGTTGCTCTCTTAACATTTCTACAGCTTACTTTGTTTCTAAAAATTCTTGACTTACATTATTTATAGTGAACTTGCTTCTAAGTAAAATTTGCCAAACTTTTACTTTACTAGATTTAATCTGCTTACTCACAAGCTATTAACAAGATATATTCATCTTGTGGTGAGATGGGTAGCAAATAAATTTAGTATTAATTAATATATATACAGTATGTAAATCAAAAGGCCAAAATTAGGAGTTGTGAGAATGATCCTACAATATATAAAGTATTGGCAAAAATGTAGGAAATACGTAAAACCTTCAAACTTCGTTTGAAAAAACTCTTGCATGTTAAGTAGCAAGCCTTTGGGCATCAATGTCTCAGCTTTGTCCCTCTGGAGAGTTTGTGGAACAGCCAAGGAGAACCTGTTTCCAGGTTACGTCTGTTGCTCTCCTTGGGAGATGTCCAGAGACCTGCCTCATCGATTTGGCATTTTCTCCTTTGCTGATTTTTTCTTCTGTGCTTCTCCTTGCGGATCTTCTGCTTTCAGAGAGATGTGGAAGAACTGTGCAGCAGGCAAGGTGCAGGTTATATCACTGATAACTCAGTAGGCCAGATTTATTAACATTATACTCTTCACATCTATGGTAGACAGTGTGCAATAAGAAAACTTTATTGTTCCATTCCTTAGGCTGAGTTGAACTTTCACATGAATCAGGCAATTCCCTGGATTAAGAATGAGTTTTGTTCCCTAATTCTGTCTTTTACCTAAATTGTATTTAATTTGGAAGAGGTTAGTGTACCTATATGTCCACATATCAGGGATGAACAACAACAACCACAAAGCTGTTTATAAACTTTTTTGTAAAGTTTAAACTGAAGTTAGGTTTTATACATTAAAACCAAGTTATAGGGGACATAGACTTTCAGCAAGGAGAACCCAATTTAAGGAGAATCCACTGGAATTTAATAATTCACCATCCTGAAGGCAAAGTGTTCCAACTCAGAATGGCAAATGGCATTCTCCTTCCTTGAGCCTATGAACCACTGAAACCATGCAATGCTTTCATGAATCAACTGTTGAGTACAAGTTCCATACTCTATTAAAATGCAAATGCTACTTTGTGACAATCAGGGAAGCATTGCGTGGCTTCAGTGGATTGTCGGCTCAAGGAAGAAGAATGTTGACCATCATTTTGAGTTGGATCACCTTGCCAGTCAGCCATCCACCATATTAAGCACTTAACAGGTCATCCCTCCCCCATTTTGTAACAGGAAGTCATGTTTGTATCTAGGGGTTGTCTTTAAGTTGGATGTTCTTAACCCCAGGGCTGCCTGTAGACCACATTATGCTTGAAGCTAACCACTGCAGTTTATTAACTATGAACCGTGACTTAATATTTTGTGTGAAGCAAGTTGTTGTATGCTTTACAGTTCACAGTTTTAAAAAAAAAATCCATGGCACCATATGATAGGTGAACTTAGTATATCAGTGTTTCTCAATCTTGGCAACTTTTAAGATGCTGGCTGGGGAATTCTGGAAGTTGAAGTCCATACATCTTAAAGTTCCCAAGATTGAGAAACACTGCAGTTTATGGAAGCCAATTCCTATGATATAGGCATAAGCAATTTTGGCCCTCACAGGTCTTGTTGGACTGCAGTTGGTCCTAGTGGCTATGACTCCTGTGAATTATTACCAGCAACTCTAGAGTAGGTCACACAGTGTCCATTGCTGCTGTACAGAGTAGTCCCCAAGTTGTCCCCTTTCTTAAATAAGGTAACTACTTACCTCTTTTAGCATGATTCCCATTACTAAAAATAAGTGGTAAGAAACTGCCAACAAATCGGAGTTTGTTGCAAACTCTGAATAGGCTCTGGGTTGTTGATTTTGTTTTTTCAAAATGGACAATATTGCTTACAACCACAAGGAAAGGCACAAATAGTATCACAGAAGAGGCTAGTGAAAGAATACAATTGGTTTGTTACAACCTAGTCAGAGCCACAGGATATAGATTAGAATTTAAAGGTATTTGGCTTCATAGTTTCCTGTGATGGAGAGATCATAATATAAGCAGATTAGAATATTAACAGGTTTAGTAATCTTGCCAGCAAATGCTGATTGACGTTTTTCAATACTGCAACTTTGCCCAAGTCAGGTTTTTTTTTTTTTTTTTTTTTTATTTTTTTTATTAACTGAAAAAATAATTCTTTTTCATTTTGAAGAAGCTTGTAAATTGAATTTCGGAACAAATAATCCTTTGACATTTGGAAGAAGCTTGAAAGTTGAACTGGCTTTTAGTTTAAAATGCAGACCACAAAGGACTGTGAAAGAAAGACAAAGAACAATGATGACATTTCAGTTTCTTTTTCAGAAGACTGTCACCCGGCCAACTGATACTGTGTGTTTGCACATGAGTGAACAGGTATGTTGCCACAGAGTGATGGGGTTTACATATTGGACAATGAGAATTACATTCATTTTATAAATAAATACAAAATAAAGTAACCCATGGGTTGTTGTTTTTTTTAAATAATCTGCAATTGGCTAGGTTTTTACATAAATCATAAACCATGGTTAATAAATCATTATGATTGACTCTTAAGCCAGAAAAAAATTGAACTACATTGTAAATTAGCAGCACCATGAAGCCAGTCAGCGTGTGCATGCGTGTGTAGTAGAAGGTAACATGCCTTCCATGCAAGTTTGTTTGTTTTTAATCTTGATCTCCAGAGACATAATGGGGTCTTGAATTAGTAGATGAATGAAGGCAAAATCTGGAGTTATACAAACCCATGAATCAACGAATGGCATTTGGTCTTCTTGCAATGGATTTGGGGAATGTACTTTTGGGAATTGGTCATGTTGGCCTGAGGAGAGATGGTTGGGCTTACACAATGTCTTTTTTTCAGAGTTGAGAGGAACATAAAAAGGAAAAAGATCATCATCAACATTCCTAGCAGCAAATTCTTGTCCTTGAAGTTTGAAAAACAAGGTTGTTGTTCCCTAAGGAATGTATACATATGGCATAATGGTTGTCAACAACAGCAACATTTTTGCACAATCCAACTTTTGTTTCCTCCAAGGCAGAAGGTGATTACAGAAAGATTAGGTGACAGAAGACAAATAGAAGCTGTCTCCCTTCAACTTCTTCCTTGGGTCAGAGTGTGACTATAATGTCCTTCCCAAATTGGCTGCTACTGAAATTATCATTGCGATTTCACATCATCTCACATCTCTTATGTGAATTGCAGTTGAACTCAGCTAGTGGCAGTACCATTATGCATAGTTGCCGAAATTTTATTTTTCCTATTATCTTAGCAGAGCAGTTGCTTTCTTTACTGTAGGAAAAGTTCTCCCTTGTAGATGTCTATGGAGATTTCAGTCATCCAGGTCATGGTTGTCCCAAAGGTGCTTTTCCAAGAGGCAACTGGACTTTCTGGGTTTTCTTTGAAGACGTTTCGCTTCTCATCCAAGAAGCTTCTTCAGCTCTGACTGGATGGTGGGGAATGGAAGGGTGGGGAATGAAAGGACCCACCATGCAGTCAGAGCTGAAGAAGCTTCTTGAGTGAGAAGCAAAACATCTTCAAAGAAAAATCAGAAAGTCCAGTTGCCTCTTTGAAAAGCAACTTTGGGTCTCTCTTGTAGAATGCAGATGCTTCACAGAAGATATTTTAGCATCATTCAGTGCAAGCCCATAGTACTAATCTCTGTTTATTTCAGATTGGTATTATTTAGGTTCATTAAAAGTTTAAGCACTGGAATATATTTGCATGAACTGTCAGAGCAGGATAATTGTGGAGAATGTACAAGTGCTACAGAATCTAGTTGGATTGTTTTAGGTAATTATGGACTCAGTTTAATTATCTGTTAATTCCCCTCACCTTTTTGTAATGATATCCAATTTATACTATTTCACTTTCTTCAAAATATGGTAATCCAGTCCTGTTGCAATTGGATTCTTTTACTTCTATTCAGTGGGTACTTCGATAACTGCCTCAATGACAGCACTTCCTTTATTTCCCTCATTTTAAGAAGCAATCTGACAGATGTGTACACCCACACCCACCCACACCCACACACCCCTGGAGGTTTTCCAATCCCTGAGAAAATGACAGGTTTAGTTTTAAGGCCAAGATGGCCATTTGAGCATGTATCAACATTAAAATGAGTCAATAGCAACCAGGCAGTGTATCAAGGAATTCTCTGCATAGCTTACCAGAAAGGAAGTCACTTGTAAACTTTCTATATTTAAAGGAGTTAGATAAACCCTAATGTCATAAAACAGAACTTGAAAACTCTGATATTCATCCATGTAAACAAAAGCTGCCTTTCACTAGAGATTTTTGCAATTGAAGTAAAGCAAATTTTGTTTGTTTGAGAGGTTGACCCATCTCATCAGACTGTTTTGAACCTTCTCTGCATGAACTTTCAAAATTGCCTCCACAGCTCCCTGAAAAATTACTTTAGGTCCATGACATGCGAGATGTTATTTATTTATTTATTATCTATAGCTGTCCATCTCAACAAATGACTCTGGGCAGCACACAATATAAACTGTAAAAAAAAAATTAAAAAAATTAATACAATTTGTAAGGAGAGCAACAAGCAAGTTTGTGAAATCACATCTCTTTCTATTTTCTCTCTGAATTATGTGCAAGAAATAGAATGGTTCTTCAGCACTCAGTAATATCAGAATACTATGACCTACAGATGAAGTCACCAATTAATAGCATCAAGAATGTGGTGATGAATACACTGGATATGTAATAGAATTCCAGTTGCCACCTGACTCATCCAGAATCTTTAAAGATTAAGGACACTAGAACCTCCAATAATGGGCTTCCTAGATGGTTTTGCATCCAAGCATTTACCAGGGCCAACCTAGATATGAGAATTATAGGAAGCCAGGCAGCATACAAATTTAAAAATAAAATAAACTATACAAGAAAGCTACATTTGGTATTGCTTACACCGGCCCAATGTTTGATTTTTTCAACATAGACCACCCTGTCCTTGAATGGCTGGGTGGACTGGACATTAACATTTGAACTACTATAAATCCATGTATTTGCCATACGCTAAATAAATAAATTGGTATGGTTGTTATAAAGTTGCATGAAATTATATAGGTCTATTGATCTTTTCCCACTGAATTAAGAAAAACAAATATTGAATAAAACACAGAGTATCAATCAAGTGTAATTATTTTTGAATATTCCCTATGCCTAGCAGATTAAAAGACAGCTTTCTCACATGGAAACAATATCTAAATTAGAATAAACTTGTCTGAGAAAGATAAAATTCCCAAACAAGAGGGGAAAACTAACAGCAGACAGTGGTATATTATACTGCAGAAATAACCACTTAAAAGCATATATGACATTACACATAACACCCAATGCTTCCAGATTACTTTTTTAAGCAATGGAATAGTGTTTATCATTATTTTCCGAGTCCTGGACTGATGATTCATTTGCTATATAAGACTTTCCTCTGAATAAACATTTACAGTATTTCATATTTATCTTTTCTTCGATTACTTTGGAATAAAGGGGAGGAGGAAGCCGACATCACTGTTACTGAGCTAAAAACTACAGAAGATAAATACAATGCTCACTTTTATTAACTTGGAACAATAATAAAAGGGTTTCTGTTTTACTAATTATCCTATAACATAAGTGAAATAAACACATAACAGCCCACTATTAATTATTTGCATGTGGGTTCAACTGAAATCAGTGTGAAAGATTATTAATAGTTTTTCACACTGATTCCAATGAGATTTAAGTGCAGCTTTATTTGTTTTATGAAATGTAGAGGTCACCTGATTCCAGATGACTATGGGCAGCTTAGAATTTTAAAAGAAAGAGGGGAAAAATAAAAACATAAAACACAGTAAAAGAACCATGCATGTACAAGGGGAAAAAATCAATACAAAGAAAAACAACCAATAGGCTCAACACCCACTCTTTCTCAAGGCCTGGCAGGTTTTCACAGACGTTTGAAATATCATCAGAATGGAGCCATATGCATCCCTAGGATAGTGGAGTTCCAGAGGACAGCCATTGCAATTAGAGAAGGGCCACTTCTGGGATCCCACCAGATGCTTTTAAATCAGACTATAAACTGAGAGCTCCTAGACATGGTAACAAAAGCATCAATTCTTTTCCTTCTTTATGTCAGCAGCAGGATGGGTTTGATAGCGTATGAGATTTCTTTATTCCCACTGAAGCACCAAAGGATTAGCACGAATGGCATGACTGAAGGAAAATATCTGGAACTGGAAGATTCTTTCACTCATATGCTGGAAATATTTTTAATGGGAACCATTCAAGAATCTCTGAAATGTGCAATCTCACAAAATGCATGTTGTGATGTTGTTACACACAATTTCTATGCTATTGTGGACATATCTCAGAATGGAGGCAGTGAACTTTTGATCATAATAAAAAGTCGTGCATATTAGCTAGTTGTTTTTAAGAATCTGGGTGCTGGAATAGCTATATACTGAACAGCACAGAATTCTGGCATCTAACTACTATTTTGATACGGCTGTTTTACTTAATTTCTCATTTATTGATTTATCACATTTTCACTCTCTTTTCATGATCTCTGTAACATTCCCAAAGTGTGTATGTAAAAATCCATATGCATATTCCTTCTCCATATGTAGAGATTTTAGTTAATAGTAAGTGTAATAATTCTACAATGCAAATTGTAACTGTAAAGCCACAGGGTGTCAAAGCAAAAACATACCCAAAATTTCTGTCTCTAACTTGAGAACTAGCTGGAGTGGATAGTAATCAAGAGCCAGAGAAATTAGTACCGACATATTTATTATTTCTAGAAACACAGAGCATTCTTCAAGGTTTATGTAAAATATCTGCATGTTTAAGACATAAGACCTTTTGTTTCTGTGTGTTGCATTGCAAAGAAGCCACACAAACCACTGTAAAGAAGTGAGTAGTAGAAGTGAGCAGGCAGCTATTTAAATAGTTTTCCAATGCAAAGAAGCCATGTAGGAGCCTTAGGGAACAAACTGAACCAACTAATCTGTCATCTCTCCTTCCAGAACAACAGGTGCCTGGGAGTCTGAGCAATATATTGGCCTAGTAGATGAAGCTCCCAGAGGGGCGGGGGGGGGAATAGCTTGAAGAGGGGCAGTAGATCTGTGGCAAACCATATATGCTTCAAGCATTTCTCCAGTTATTTTTCTTTAAATAAGGAACATTTTATTTGCTAAACCATCTCAAGGAACAGTGAAGCTGAGATGTTAAAAAGTTCCTATCTGTCCAAATATAAACTCATAGGCTAGAAGGACTTTCCCATGAGGCAGCTTCATATATTCACATTTTCAAGCAAAATCTGAAAAGAGGGGAGGCAGGTGAACACATTCTTGGCTCCTATCATCCACACTATCTGAATTATCTGAATTCAAATTACTCTGATAAAGAGTACCTGGAATTTCCTGGCAGTAGACTTAATGGGCTTTTAAATACTAAGTTGTAGGATACTGTAAACTTGCCCAGTTCCCTGAATTCACCTCTTCCCTCTGGCCACGAAGTCTGATCTCAGACTTCGTTGTATCTTCTTATGCAAATAAAGCACCCTTTTACCCAAGCCTATAGATCAAGCAAACATTTTCAGTGAGCTAAGTATATTTGACTAAATTAAGGGTGGTTTTTACTGCATCCATCAAAAAGAAATGATAACAATGGTCTTAATCAGTCTGTAAAAGATACACACATGTTATGCTTGTTGGAAAAGACAGATCAGTAGTAAGAACCAGAGAGATAACAATATATTTAAGACCTTGTAAACCACTGTTGTAAACCACATAAAAGAGAGATCAACACTTAACAAGGCTCAATGATTGTTGAATTCAGCACCTGAATTCCCATTTGCAAAGACATTTAGTTTTACTGCTTTTCTTGTTGAAGAGAAAATAAAAAGGCCCCAACCCAATGGAGCTTTATAGTGCTCTTAAATCCAAATTTAAAAGACTCTACAGGACAACACGCTACAACTCACTTACTTTTAGAATTCTCTGCCATTAAGATGGCTACTGGCTTCAATTAGTTTAAAATGAGAGAGAACAAATTCATGGGGAAGGGTATGTGGAATGGGCCAAGTGAAATATATTGGACACATTGGCTAAATGGAACCCCTTGGGCCAGAGATTGTGGGCTACTGAATATTAATTGTTAGGAGACAATAGTGGGGAGGGGGGGAAGAGAATCATTAATTTTGGGTTGGATTTTCAGAAATATGTTTTGGAAAGCAAAATTCAGGTATAAACTGTCCTTTGGTATCATCCAGTAAGTTGTTCTGTTGCATCACATAGCCTTGTGCTATCAGCTAAGGATCAAACTCAGATACTCCAATTTTGATGGATTTTTTAAAAAAAAGCTTTCCTAACAATGTGCAGGCCTCTTGCCCTTTGTGCTAGCAATTCTGCAGCCTCTCCCTTGTTATCTTAAACTGGCTCTGTGTGCTTCGAACATCACTGTACAACGGTTTAGACAAATGTTCACTCTGGGATGTAGTCCCTGAATGAATTGAAGCTGAGACTCCTGCCTGCTGAAGTTAGACTTGAATTGGCATGAATTTTGGGAATCTTTTCCATTAACTTAGATGATGCTCGCCTCTTGAAGGACCCTGGGGAAAAATGCCCTTGCTTCATCAGCTCACCATATAAGGTGTTGAAGATCACAATAGTCTCTTCATAGCTGTCCCTGGTAGAGATCTCATAGAAAGGATGCTTCAGAGCCTTGGAGAGATTTTCTCCATCCTCAAAGGTTACCATTCGGTCAAACTGCAGGTCCTTCTTGTTTCCAACAATCACAACTGGTGGTTCTCCACTGCCACTGTTCCGCTTTGGGCTTGAATGGATATGGTTGATGAGAAAGCACAGCCTCATCACCTCATCAAAGCTACACCTGTCAGTGACAGAATAAACTACAGCAAATCCATCTCCCCACTTTATCTTTTCTTCAATTTGGAGAGAATCTTCCTCCTAGTCCAGAAAGAGAAAACACAGATCAGTATAAACATGGCACTTTCTCTAAAGGAAGATCAGAATTCCTCTACACAACTGGTTGTGACAAATACTAGTTCTACAAAGAAAGTCAGACAGCTCCCAGAAGGGAAGCTGACAAGGTCACACATTCAGGGATAATAAAAGTTGGAAAGCAGTCGAAAGAAGGGTATCCCTGTAATAGAGTACCCAACCTTTCCTCCACGTATTGTGACTCTCTTACAAACTGTCTTCCTTCGTAGGGTTTAGGACATTTAGGTGCCTACCATTAGCTGCGCTCACTTTGCCCCCAGCCACCTGCCCAGGGCGATTCACAGCCAGCTTTCCTCCTCTGGTGCCTCTGCCCCGGCAATTCTCCACCGCGCCTTGGCCCTCCGCCCGCAGCCTTTTGTCCTGGCCCATTGGCCCGGTTTGACCCAGGTGTTTGGCTCCATGGGACCAGATGC
Organism: Thermophis baileyi; assembly: GCA_003457575.1. Lineage (NCBI taxonomy): Eukaryota > Metazoa > Chordata > Lepidosauria > Squamata > Dipsadidae > Thermophis > Thermophis baileyi. The sequence goes on from QLTV01003412.1 coordinate 201,456, forward strand.
TACCAGCCAATCGGGCAAGCCTCACAGCTTTTACCGCCCCCTGTGCAGCGTGCGAGTGGTGGAGGAGGGCGATTGTGAGGAATGGGGGGCTAGCAGCCTTTCTGGCAAGACTTACAGCTGCTTTTCACTCACAAAAAGCAGCTGTGTGGCTTGCCAGAAAGGTTGCTATCCCCCCCTCGCAATTTCCCCCCTCCACCACTTGTGTGCTGTGCAGGGGGAGTGAAAAGCAACTGCAAGGCTTGCCTGATTGGCTGGAGGCTTCTTGTCCCTTGGAGCCAAACACCCAGATCAAACCGTGTCTCGGCCAATGGGCCAGGACAAAAGGCTGGGGAGGAGGGCCAGTGGAGAATGGGGCAAGGGCACTGGAGGAAAGCTGGCTGTGAATTGCCTGAGTGGGTGGATGGGGCGGAAGTGTGTGTGGTTAATTGTAGGCGCCTAAACATCCCATTCCGTCCTTCACAAGCTTCTCCCTCAGCCTACATTATCTGTGTTTGTCTATTGGGGAAAGCAGGATTGGGTACATACATAGTGGAATAAGGACAAGTCCAAGAAAGAGGGAATCACCACTTCCCACTCAATGCTTCTCTAAAGCAGAACGTGTGTTCCCTAAAAATATAGTATTAATTTAGGCTACTCCCTTTCATTTCCCTCCCAGTTTGAGGTTTTTAAGAAGAGATTGGACAACCATTTGTCTGAAATGGTATAGGTCTTCTGCTTGAGCAAGGGGTTGGACTAGAAGACCTCCAAGGCCCCTTCCAACTCTGTTATTCTGTTTCCCCCTCTAACACTCAGTTTGGAGGAATTACTGAACATATTAGATGGTCCATTTGGTAGCATTTTTAAAACATTTTTTTTCTCAAAAGTTCTCCAGATTTTGCCATTTTCCCTAGCTTAGTGATTCCTCATAGTACCATTAGAGGAGGCTTCAAGTAAAGTGGATGAACAGAAAACAACAGGGAACATTTATCCAGCACCCCTCCCATTATAAATCCATTATATCCAAAATACCAAACTTCTTTTTGGCCTTTGTACAATGCCATTTGGTTAATACTTAGAATAGCAATAGCAATAGCACTTAGACTTATATACCGCTTCATAGTGCTTTACAGCCCTCTCTAAGCGGTTCACAGAGTCAGCATATTGCCCCCAACAATCTGGGTCCTCATTTTACCCACCTCAGAAGGATGGAAGGCTGAGTCAACCTTGAGCCGGTGAGATTTGAACCGCTGAACTGCAGCTAGCAGTCAGCTGAAGTAGCCTGCAGTACTGCACTCTAACCACTGCGCCACCTCGGCTAAGTATTAGAATAATTGCTAATACTTAGAAAGTGAGTTTGATTATTAATAAATCGTAGCATTTCCTAAATGTGGTTCTTGGATCAGGACCAGTCTTCATTAAATGGAATAGAAAAGCCCCCCAGTGCTTAGAAAATATTCAAAAAATTGTTTTCTTTGTCCTTTACCACATTGTTGCCAACACTCTAATCAGAGAGGAAACTGACAATCAGTCAGCCTGACCCTTTAAAAGCTTACTTTGCATGTGCAAAAGTGATCTACCATTTTTTTATGCATAAAGGGAAAAAAAAGGAATAAAAATGGGCTTCCAGATAAATAAAACTGAGAAATCCGAGTATATACTGAAGGATTCTATTAGAACCTAACTGCTTAACAGTATCCTGCTACCTAGGATAGAAGTAATTGAATGAATATTTAATTCAAATTACACATATCTGACCTGTTACTTTAAGGGCTACCATATTTCTGCTGCCAAAATGGTAGAGCTGGCTTAATTCAGAATAAGAAAAAATGTTCCCTTGAAATACAGTATAGCATTAAAAAATGACCACCTAGGAACTAATATTGCATGATTTGATTTGGTTCTTTAGAACTAATGTCTTCTAAACTGTAGTAATTAATACCCTCAGCACCTGTGCCAGAAGGCCTTTGGGGCATCTTAACAAGGAACAACCAATTGATCAAAGTGCAGAGAGGCAACTTGCGTAGCCACAACAAGCTTCACTGATGTTTACAAATTCTTATTATATTTTGCCTCTCTCTGTATTCCAAATTTGGAAATTGCAGTAAGAACTCAACAAGGGAAGTAGTCTTCATTTTTTGCATTTTCCTTTTGACAGACGGGCATTCTCTAGCTATTCTGGCCAAAACATCTTGTTGGGAATCATCTTATTTTTTTAGTCACATTACTGTTGAAATCTTCCCATCTTCTAATCTTTGCAAAGATACTTTTTTCTGTCACATGAACTGTTTTACTTCTAAATCCATTCTAATTTCTTACACTCAGCCTTACACAACATCTTTTGTATTCCTATTTCTTCTTTTCCCTAAGGATCTGAATGTCCTGTGATTTTGGAATTTGTTTGTTTATCACACCTTACATTTTATTTCCCATCTACTTACTCCATGATTTTATCATGGCTAAGCTTATGTCTGTGACCAAAACCATTATCTATAGCGAGAAAACTCACCTCACGGGGTTGCTATTGTTGTGGAAAAATAGGACGGTGTAATGGAAATGCTGACCATCTTGAGTTATTTGTAAAAAATAATAAAGGCGGGATACAAAGTAATAATCTTGGAGTTTGCTAGCATTTGTTTCTCTTCATACAAACTGCATGCATTTTAATAAAGCACATTATAGGTAACAACAATAAAACAACATATTATTAGGGACAAATGCATCTAAAACACCATGTATTACAAAAAATAATCTATAACCCAAATTATATGTTGTTTTTTTATTTGTCACATAGTGTATTCATTTGTTATTCTTTAATGTTCAGAGGAAGAGTGATCCATACCTCCCTACCACATAAGCCAAAGATGTAACTTTTCTTACGGGGGAATTGCTCCTGCCCCTTGGCATTTTCAGTGCTCACTGCAGTACTTTTCCATTTCTACAGGACCATTCCCCTCCCCCCACCTTTAACAATGAAGCCACTAAAACCATACCTGCCCTGCTGTGTCAAGAATTTCAAAATGAACCATGTCTCCATCTATGATTGCTGTGTGCCTGTAAATCATCTCTGTAGAACAGAAACATTGTGTGAGAAAGTGAACTTTAAAATAAAGCTTTTTTTATTCTACATGCAGTTTTTTGACAGTCTGATGTCTCCAGAAGTGTTGAACAACCTTTCTTTGCTCCCAGGTTATCTGATACATGATAAGAATTTAGTCGAACACATCTGGTGGGCACCAAGTGGGAGAAGGCTAATATGGAACACATATTTGGCCTTTAATAAGTCTTAGGATTGTATATTTCTAGACATTTCTAACACTTCGGTGCAATAATCTTCAGTATATTTATAGTAAAAACATACAAAAATATAAATCATCAGATGATAAAGCTTACTGGACAAAGAAGTGGTCTTTTTTTTACCAGAGGTTGATCTGTATACTTAAACTAATGAGAGTTAGGAAAAGTTTTACAGACAGAATAATGTCATAATAAAAGCTTCTACCTTTATATTTTTTTTAAAAAATACCTGACATGGCCTCCAGATGTCCTCTTACAGTTTCCATTAAGTTATTTTAAATACATGACTCAACTCATATTAAATGTATTTAACTCATTTAGAGGTTTATTTAATGTAGTATAATTTATGTTTTGTCCTGGCCATGCTGCTATTATTAATATTAACATACCATTCAAAGGTCAAGTATAGTCCTCTGCCTAAAAGAACTGTATATCCTTATGCTAAGAACATAACATGGGAATACCATGGCTTGGAGGAGGCACTGGTGACATTCCTGAGAATTCACCAAAATGTAAGCACAAATAGCACTGGAGAAACACAACCACGGCATCATGTTTATATATTTATGGAAATAACAGTTAAGACATAATTGAAGGAAGCTAAGTAGAGGGGGGAAAGGAGGAATGGGTGGCCACTGTTCACAAGGGACTAGGTTTAGAGCATAAAAAGTTCAAGACTGAATAAGGAAACATCTGGGAAATCATCCTGCAAGTGGTTTAATATGAAGGCATAACAGCAATAAAAGCGCACATAAATCCCTCTGGTATTCATAAGGAGTGGGGGGAAAGCAAAAGGAGGCCCCATCTTCTGGAAATGCATTCTGGAAATGCAGAATATGGAGGAGATAAAGGAGACAGGGAAGTTTGTTAGGTAAGGATGGAGCACCAGTTCTAGCTAACACAGGCCTCATCCTACCATCACTGGTGCACCATCACAGCAATGATGATGGGCAGAAATGTGACTGCAAAAACGAGCTAATGAGCTACTGAGTCGTCCTTTTGCTTCAGTGAAGCAATTCTGCATTCTGCATGGAGAATCTGTGAAGGTATCAGAAATGTTTGCCATAGGCTTTAAAAGAAAGCATGTCAATAGTGCTATAAAATGAGGCCCTGTCAGAACTCAGCAGGAGAATGGCAGAAAGTTTACCTGCTTAAAAAAGAAACATGCCTGGAAGCCATCTTTCTTTCCAATCACTTTGTTCTTTATTGAATTTTCATCTCTACCTTCTGAGTTCCACGTGACCAGGCCACTACAATGCACATTCATTCATCTTGGCCCTAAAGGCATTTTTCTTTTTCTCCAGACAAAGAGGTTGGTACTGTACTTAACAGTGTGGAAAAGGAGGGGAACTGCCATATTCTGCCTAAGCATAATATCCACCTTTGGAATTATTCTTTACCTCCTAATTATTCATTACTACTAAAAAAAAAATGGGGAGAGATTTCAGATTCCACCCATAGCACCCTCCAAATAATTAAATCTGTGGTGTGCTAAAATATTTGATGAAGATTTATTTGGAAATACATCTCTATCTCTTTAATATTCAGTCGGGTTTACCACTCAGGGATTATATCCTTAGAGCTAGAAAAGAAAAAGAAAATAGTGTTTAGGGTGTCCCCCCCCCACCCGAGGCAAGGACAATTTCTTTTAAAAAAACCAATGGAGACATGTTCAGTAATTATCCAGGAATTTATAGTTCACAAAATGTTGCTCTCTCCACCTAGAAAAGTTATCTATCAAAATCATCTCAAAATGTAGTAATTCCAGTCATGGATTTTGCCTTGCTACTTCCATACAGTATAGCAATGTTTCTTGGGAGTGTTTCCCAAACTATAATTGCTAATTAAAGCACCTCCCTGAAGTTGTTCCAGTTTTCACAGTTTCCTTGCTGCTATATTTAAAATATCTGAACTTTTCCTTTTACAAACCTATAGTCAACGTAGTTATCTAAAGAGCAGCTTTTACTTTTCTGAGGAATGCTTTCATGGTTATAACAAAGCAAGGAAGTAAAACTGAAGAAAAAGTAGGGCACAATGAATATTAGTCTCATTTTCTATGAATTACTTCCAAATTCACTGCAAAAATGGGGGAAAAAAACCCATTATAAGTAGGTAGAAGACTGCTAGCCTGAAAGCTAAATGAAAACATGATCATCACAGCCTAAATGTGCAAAAAATCAGAGATAAAATAAGCACCCTACAGCGTTAGATTTGTTGCATCACCCTTTATCATAGGAGATGTGGACCTGAGCCTACACAAATTTTTCAGGGAAGAAATTGCAACCATCAAAGAAAGCTGAGAAAATTGTAGGATATCTTGCAAGGCAATATTGTAATGAATCATTAGGTCTTGAAGATATCCCTTAAATAGTTGTTCTTTTAAGAATTCACATTTGAAATTACTGACCTCATAGCAACAATACGTAATTTGGCTTTCTAATCGGGCTTAGTGTCAGAGGGCTGGAAGGTAGCCAATGTTACACCTTTTTTTTTTTTATTAAAGGACCAAATGTAGATCCAATAAATTATAGAATGAGAATGTTACCAAACAGATTTATGTCATATACTTGAGTTTTCAAAAAAGTCTTGACAAAGTTTCTCATCAAAGTTTCCTAAGTTAGCTTCTCTGTTGTAGAATAAGAGGAACTAAGAACAGAGTCCTTCGGGAGTTGGGCGGCATACAAATTTTGCAAAATAAATAAAAATAAATAAATAAATAAACTATTCTATTATGAATTGCTAGCTGGTTAAAAAGCAGAAAGCAAAAGATGGGAATACATGAACAACTTTCTTAGTGGAGGGAAGCAAGAGTGGAGTCCTTCAAAGATCTGTATCAGGATTGATTTTTTTCAACAGTTCATAAATGATCCCTATTTAGAATAAGTAGTGAGCTGGCCATGGTTTTAGATGATTCTACAAGGAAGTGTGAAGAGCTTCAGAAGGGTCTTTTCAGCTGATGAATGATCAACCAAAACAACCAATGAAGACGTTTAAATACAGTAAACATATAAAGTGAAGCACATTGGGGCAAAGCAAGATAACTGCACATATATAATGATGGAATCTAATAGCAATAGCACGTAGACTTATATACTGCCCCATAGTGCTTTACAGCACTCTCTGGGTGGTTTACAACATCAGCATATTGCCCCCAACAATCTGGGTCCTCATTTTACTGACCTTTGAAGGATGGAAGGCTGAGTCAGCTTTGAGCCTTTCAGGATCAAACTCCAGACTATGGGCAGAGTTAGCCTGCAATACTACATTCTAACCACTGCGCCACCCGGACTCTTACAGTCTAAACTATAACTATATAGGAAAAAGAGTAGTTGGGAGTTAGGGAGTCATACATTTATATTATTATGGTTGGTCCCACGGTCCCACAGTCAGCTAGTCTTTTACACTGGATCTGATATTTTTTTCCACCTATCAATTTCTTCCCAAGGATCTGGGGAGAGACGTCGTTGTTTCATGTCGCAGGATGTAAGCTGTTCCAACTAAAGCTGACTTTTGCAATTAATTGATCGTGATTTTGTCAGTGCTGATGGTATTCAAGTGATGTTCCAGCTGTTGTTATTGTTATAAATGGGGAGTCATAATGGATGATTCAATTAAGATGTTGACTCAATGTGTGGCAGCTGTGAAGAAGGCACATCCCGGGCTAGGGATCATTAGGAAAAGAACTGAATGTAAAACTGCCAACAGTATAATGGTTTTATAACAGATCTATGGTATGACAATATTTGAAATACTGGGTACAGTTCTCATTATGACATTTGAAAAATATAATAGGGTGGAAAAATGCAGAAGAGGGCAACCAAAATGATCAGATAGCTTAAAACTTCCATTAAAAGAAATGGCTAGGATATTTGGGATTCTACACCATAGGAATTGAGTAAATTCATGGTGGATAAGTCTATCAAAGATTCTCAGTCTTGAAGATTTAGAGTTGTCTTTGGAGACATGCATCTCCAAATACTACTATTAGGGGAACAATGGCAGGAGAAGAATATGTCTCTACTTGGGAGTACTCTGGTTGGCAACTTAGCAAAACCAAATTGTGAATTAAAATAAGAGTCTCACCTGATCCAACAAGACAAGTCTTAAATTATAGGACTGCAATTCACCTGAATGTCAACTAAGTGGACCTATGAATATGTACTTTCTATAACAGCTTTCTCCAATTGGTGCCTTTCAAATATGTTGGATTCCTTTTCTCATGAGTCTAAGGCAGGGGTCCTCAAACTTGGCAACTTTAAGACTTGTGGACTTCAACTCCCAGAATTCTCCAGCCAGCTATGCTTTGAGTTGAAGTTGAAGTCCACAAGTCTTAAAGTTGCCAAGTTTGAAGACCTCTGGTCTAAGGCAAGGGGTTGATGGAGAATTGTCTTTTGACCTCTCTGAAGGGCACCAAGTTTGCAGAAAGCTGTTCTAGGTTATGTGAGTTTGACCAGTGAAGGTAAGATGGCAGCAGAGTCAATCATCATTGATAACCATTTGACTAGTTAGCACTTATTTATTATTTATTACTTATTTTATTTCTTAAATTTATATGCCATCCATCCCACTACTAGAGCAACTTTAGATACATAGTTTAATGATACTGATAATTCTATGGTGGGGTCATAAATCTGGAATGTTCTCCTAGTTGAAATTTGTCTGATTCTGTCTCTGCATCTTTCTTTGCAAAACACATCTCTTGTTTCAATTGGAATTCTAAAGTATATCAAGTAGTTTTACTGCTGCTTTTATCTAGTTTTTTTAATTAAGCTAAATACTACTTTGAGTATTTTAATAGAAGAGAAAGAAATAGTAACAACAGCATCATCTTTGCTATAAGATCTGTCAAATAATCCATTTTTACATTAAAAACCTAACCCTAATTAAACACATGTACTTCATCTTAAAACTAAATTTTGTATAATGAGTCTATCTAGCTCAGCATGACTGACAATGATTGGCAGCCAACAGCTCTTTGGGCCTTAGGCAGCAGGCTTTTTCAGATCTATTTAGAGATGTGAGGGATGAGATTTTGAACCAGGACTCTGTCTTATGCCTAAATATTTTTGATCTGAGATACAATGTTAACAGCAACTGCCATTGATCAACAAAAATACAAATTAACACACTGATTTGACAGAGCAAGTAACTAAACTTACCTAGAGTAGGGTCATAATCACCAATAAATCGCTTGGTGATGAATCTTACTGTCAATGCTTCATTGGAAAAAGAAAAAATAACAATTAGCAGAGCAAACCAATATAGATATACAATAGCTTAGCTATTAATCAACTACAAATATAGATCCACCTTATACATGAATCCACTTTATATATGTCATAGAAAAATTAAGGCAACAGTTTAAGACATTCAGATTGGCTTGTATCCCCACCTAAAGATAGAAAAGTTTGAAGGGCATAAGAATGACGGAATGGGACTGTTCTCCTCGTCCACTTCGCCGCCCCTGGTTCGCCCCCAGGGTTCCGGCCCCAACCATTTGCTGCTGACTTTTCTCCTTGGCTGAAACAGCCCTAGCTCTTCACCCCAGCCCCTCCATCCCAGCCCCTCCCGTCCCAGGCCCTTCATCACAGCCCATTCGCTGAATGGGCCCAAAAGCCCGTTCACCCCGGGCTTTTGGGCGCACAGGACACTCCGCCGCCAGTCAATCAGAGGAGCAACAGGAGAAGAATTCCACCCCCTTCTCCATGGGGATGCTAGTCCAGGGGGAGCCTCATTCTTTCCTTTCCATTCCTCCCCACTCTGTGTGTGTGTGTGTGTGTGTGTGTGTGTGTGTGTGTGTGTGTGTGTGTGTGTGTGTGTGTGTGTGCATGAGGATCCATGATAGCAACGGGAGAAGAATTCCACCCCCCTTCTCCGTGGGAGCCTCATTCCTTCCTTTCCATTCCCCCCCATTCTCTTCCTTTCCATTGACAGGTTCTAGGTGAAGTGGGGGTTCATTTTTAGAATATAATGATTGTCCAAAATGCCTTTTTTAAACAAGGTATGGATGAAATTTGGGCTAAAATTTCCTCATGTCAGCAATTGGCTTCACTTAATGTTTACTTAAGAATGAGATTTAAAACATACTTCTGAGGGAAACTACTCCGTATCAACACTCAAAGAATTGCAACAAATAGCAAACTGAAACAAATAACACCAGGTTGAGGAAGAAGAACAAGCTGTAGCTTTCAAAATGATTGTGAGAAGAATATTTAAAAACAGGAGCCAGGTAAAGCTGGCAGCTCAGGAAATCACCCAAAGTGCAGATCACCATTCTCTTACTCCCTCTATGAAGGAACCAGATATCTTTGCTAGAAATATGCCATAAGTATCATCCACATTTATGCCTGAGAATCTGTATCCGCTGCAGATATTTTGCAAAAAAGAACAACATAGATATTTTGGGTCGACTCTTATGTGAGTCCCAAAGAGAGTTTGCCTTGCTTCCTGGTAGCAAATAGGAAAACATAACTAAAGGCTTTTTTTTTTTAACTTTCTCTCTGTTTCATTTAAATGAGAAATGTATGTGAAAATCAGTCAATGGGATGTGTTATATAAGGATCAAACCTTTCTTCTGTTGAACTTCATCAGGCAAAGGCTTCTGTTGAAATCATAATTTGGACTGATAAAAGATAAGTCTTCTTCAAAGTCCATGCAAATTTCTTGGCAATAATATGTTATTTGCCACTGCCTTTGTCTGGGATGTTTTTTGTTTAATTTCCCAGTCTAGTCTACGGATTTCTGAAATCCTGATGTTGTTTTTCGTCTTTCTTCTACCATGGAAAAATACTGCTTTCTGTCTTTTTTCCCAGCAAACACAATTCATTTTAACCAAATTCAACTTTCACTTCCAAGGCTGGGACAGGAGCAGTTATTCCCATGGGGAGAACACTTAAGCATAACTATAATCTTTTCATAAGCACAAATGAATTAGGAAAGAGGAGTTAGATCTACAGTTCTCAATAGGATGTTCTTTGGAGGCACTAGATATAATCTCTCATTGTACATACCCAGCATAGCTTGTAGGCCCCATTGGGTTTGAGAAGGCGGATCAGGCAACCAAACTAGCACTATCAGAAGTGTTATGGAAATTATAAGATCTTGGTCAATGAGCAGGAAAGCAGAATACTGTTTTCTGAAAATTATTTACATATTACAATAATATGATGGTTTGAGAATTCATGTTGATGAACTGAATCCAGCGGTGGGTTGCTCCCGGTTCGGCCCGGTTCAGTGAACCGGTAGCGGCGGGAGGCTCCGCCCACCCTCCCGGGACACTTCTGCACATGTGCAGAAGCGGCAAATGCATGCGCGAACCAGTAGCAACGGGATTTACAACCCACTACTGACTGAATCATTCCATCTGTCTGTAGTTTGCACAAAGTGCTGTACTACATGTGACAGCAAGAGGGAGAAAAGACTGAAAGAAATGTAATGCACATTTGTGGGTGGCAGGAGTCTGAATGCTTGGTGTAAGTTTACAGATGGAATTGTTTGGAAAGGCACACTATCATCTTCTCAGAACCCCAAGGAAGTTCAGAATCCAGGAGAATATAGATTCTATTATGTAAAGAATACACAGGATATTATTAGCATCTAATTTCAAGGTCTACCACCAAGAGTAGCTAAGGAGATGGAAACTATACTTTTAGAATTTAAGGCAGAAAGGCACTTCTGAGCACTTACTGAATTCAACCTAGGAATTTCAGATTAGAACCCTAACTTTTTCTAACTCACATCCCAATTTAGGGAAGAGATAACAGGGATTTATAATGTCTTGCTGATATATTGCAAATTGTTCTGAGCTGAAAAATCTTGTGCTTATCTGTGATGGAGAAAACCTTTGGGAAACAACTGTTTTTTTGTCCTGCCACAACTTGAGATAATTTCTGGGCAACAGTATAAATATTCTAGATTTGTATCTAAAAATGGCCCCAATAAATGCTAAATATTGTACACACTTCACATTTATTTTTCCAGAGCACAAAGTAAAGATTTTTCATGATGTATATCGGAATAAATGACAGGAAAAAAATGAAAATTGCAGAGGAGAATGTGGTACCCTAAGGCTATACAAAGAGAGATAATTTCATCTGATGCCCCTTTCCTCTGGGTTAAATCATAAGTGGTAATTAAAATAATAGTGCTCTTCTAGTTGATCTTGATTCCTGGCAATGACACAGAGGAAACCATGCTGTTTTCTTAAGCACAGTACAGAAAGAGTTTGCCATTGCCTTCTTCTGATCTATTCTACAGTCGTGAGATTTCCTGTTGGTCACCTTTCCAAGCACTACTGAGGTCTGGCTGTTTAGCTTTTGAAGATCAGTCATGACTGGTTAAATGCTGCAGTTATGTTCTTCATAGCTGCCATACAGAGGTCATAGTTTGCTTTGTTTATAAAAAGAGGTTCTCATATATGACAGAGTTATATAGGAGAATATTTTTCACATGCACATTTTTATTTATTTGTTATTTTAATTTAAAAAGACTTCAAATAGATTACAGATTTCCATATTGATACAGATTAAACATTATGAATATAAATAAAATAAATGGATTATTATAAAATATAGTAGCTTTAGACCATCAGGACTATTTGCATATTCTTCTTCTAAATCAGTTTTAAATATGTGTTCTGCGGATGTTTTAAAAATAGGAAGACTAAATTTAACATAATGTCCAGGGTTCAGAGATTAAAGAATGTAGGTGGTTTTGGCAGAGACCGGAAGAGGCAGGAAGAGAGAGAGGGATGGGCTCCTTGTTGAGAAACAGTCGTGGTTTAGAACCAGATTAAGCGCAAACTCTGTGAACTCCTGTTATTTAGGGAACAGCTTCCTAACAAAAGGAAGAGCTGGGGGAATCATACAGTACTGACTAATGGACCCAAACCCACAACTCCTAGAGATTCAACCATCGAAATACAAACATGAAAGCATTTTAAATTCTGGCTCTGTCCTACTCTGTCCTAACTTTGTCCTAAGACAAAATAAAATCTAAGCAGAACGTGCCCAAGGAAAGGGCCACATTGATAAATTAAAAATCCTTGTGGGGTGCAAAGAAATATCTGGAGTGCTGATCAGCTGTTCTGTGGCTAGTGGAGCAGAAAGGCTTGGAAGTACTCAGCAGCAGTGGCTGTAAATTTACTATTTTATTTATTGGTTAAAAAAAATGTCGCTGGCTGCACAAAACTGCTTGGTGGATCGCATGTGGCCCATAAACTTGTTGCACGACCTTGCTGTTTGCACAATAGCAACAGGGAGAGAATTTTTTTGGTCATTGCTTCAGAACTGTGGAAATACTTTCTTTGGAATATTTGAAGTCATTTGGGCAAACTAAATATTCATTCATGGCAATAATTTATTAAGCCAAGAATAAGCAGTGTATCTGTAAAATATGGTCTCTTTTTCTCTTTGTGACAGCCTTAATACTTTAATCTTACCGTATTACTATTCAATATTATGAAAAATTACTAGCCATATCGAATTGGCTCAAAATAAATAGCGGACCATAATTATTTGTTTCAAATAAAAGAGACAACTGGTTTTTAAAAGTCCATAACTGCAATGTTAAATCCAGGAGCCAAAGAAAAGATTTTAAAGGTCTAATTTTTTTGTGGTCTTTTATACCATGAAGCCAAAACCACAGTGTCTGAAAAAGACCTATAAATCTGACATTACCTCATTTTTCAAATTATTACTTATCTTTTATTGTTCTGAGGGGAGATTTAAACTTTTATGCTTTTTTTTAAAAAAAGACTTTTAAATAAAAGCATCAAATAAATAAATAAAATCATTAACTTGTTTATATTTAAAACCACAATATCTAAGGTAGCAGTCATACCAGTTAACATTATTGTATTATTTGTTTTATTCTGTCAGATGCCTCGAGAGGTTTTGTAGCACCACAGATGGCCAAGGCAAATAAACAAATTATAACATTGACTAAGTTTTATCCAATATCTCTAAAAGCACTTCAGAAGAAAAAAAAATGACAGTGTTTATTAATAAGCTTGTACAGGCCTTTGAGGAGGTCCTTTGCTCTGATCATTCAAGCAAAGGACCCTCTTCCCCCCCCCCTTCTTTTTCCTTTTCTTTTTTGAATATACATCAATATCAATACATGAACAGTGAGGCATCTGGGTATCATTCATTTGCATACAAGTAGTAATGATAGTATTAGTATTATTTGTTATTTAAATCATACTTATGTAATTGTAATAATATTCTTATACATATTTGTATTAAAATATAAACCTTTATTATTTAATTGTTCAACATTTTAGTCCCCTATTCTAATAACAATAACAGTATCATTAGAACGTACACAGTGTCACCATCTTTCAACATCTAATCTTTATATCTAGCTATTACTTTTAATATATTATATAAAAATATACATAATATTCCCCCTATTTCTTGTGTCTGACTCTATTCTAGCTCATAGTAAAACCAATCTTGTATTACAAAACATTTCCTCTATCCGTCATCTCTTGTCCGTTTTAATATTTCAATTCTTATTCGTTTTTTGACTTGCCTCCCAAATTCCTCCCTTGGGTCGTCTTCTCCATCTACATCTTTCCTGTTTAATTTATGTATCTACTATCTTTTGTTACCAAAACTCCAGAGGATCTGCCCAACTCTCCATTTTCTTTTCAAAGTTAACTTTCTGTTTATCTAGTATCATTTTTTGGTCTTTTAGCATGTATTTTCCCTGAATTACTTCCTAAGTTTTTATTACCTTCTCCCTCTTATCTTCTTGTTTTGTTTGTTTATTTGGTTCTGTCTTTTCCCCTGGTCTCTCCATTGTCTCCTCTATTTCCTGGGCTTTTTGATCATTATTCATTATCTCTTGTGGAGCACTTTCTAACTTACCATTTATGTTATTCATTAAGTCCATTATCTCCCTGTGATTCCTTGTCATAGTATCATGAATGCTTTGAAACATCACCACCAATTCTTTTTGCAACCCACTTATTTCCCCCTGCTGAAACATCTTGCCTTCTTTTTTGATAAGTCCAAATATCGCTCAGTAGTCTGTCAATGTTCTATCACTGCCGCAGAGTCTCAATTATTTTTGCCCTCAGAAAGTCGATCTGGAAACCATTTACTCAGTCCTGATGTTGCTCCTTCGGAAATACAGTAATATGGTTCTTTATGTCCCACAATTAGTCGATTTAGCTCTTTTTAGGTAATCCAGGAAAATTTCCAAATGTCTCCTTAAGTCCCCGCTATAAGTTCAATCATAACTCCTGATATTTAAAAGTAACTTTACTTAGATGTCTTCCTATATTTTCAACATTAGAGCTCCAGTAGTCATGGAATAGATAAGTATAAAGCAATAAATAGCACAGCAGTCCTCCAGGTGTTATTTCCACTTTCTCCTCTGTCTTATCAGTATTTTTCTCAGGGTTGTAGGAATATAATGTATTCCATTCACCAGTAGATGGCACCTTCCGTTTAACTTCAACGTTGCTGTTCTGAATCAAGCGTAGATTGGTTATGCTATCATCAGGCAGCTTAACAAGACGCAATGGTACATTCAATCAGATTATATTTTATTCTTCAGGCATCCTCTGACAACACTGACGGTTATGTAGAAGTTCTTCTGGATCTACAGTCATAATCTGGAACCATCACGAATATGGTAAAAAAGGATTAACGCTCCCATCTCCTTCGTCAGGCATGCTTTCTCGGTAGAGAGCTTGAAAGTGACTTCCTTGACTCCCGCCCCCCAAGCATACTTCAATGACCAATAAGAGTACACAGTTATGATCACATGCCATGGACTACATGGGATGGACTACATTCCCCAGAATGCTATGTCTTAAAGAGACAGTTCTTTATTCTAGTCTAAACCCTTGTTAAGCCAGCACACTCCCCTTATGCTGTGTCTGGCTGCATTATGAAACATAGAGCTGCTTGCAAACCTTCCTCTCCAGGTCATGTGACCAGTGGGCAAGGGCCTAGAATAGCATAATGGCTAACATTCCAATTGTTGTTCAATCTTTTCTTGAAGACCTCCAGTGATAGAGCACCAACAACTTT
>QLTV01003412.1:218170-238688 GCA_003457575.1 Thermophis baileyi
TGCACTGCCGTTGCTGAGTATGGTGATCACAGAGACATTCACCTGGTATGGGACTTGCAAACGATCGATACAGACTACTCCCAAGATAGCCCATCCAAATGCAGTGTTGAGGGCGATTGGAGAGTCTGCTGGGCCTGTTGGTCCTGTGATGACATCATGGGTAGAGAAAGTTGCTGCGGCATCCGCTCCCAATAAGAGCAGGATTTCAGCTTTGGGGTCTAAGGCAGGAAAGAGATTAGCTATGTGCCTCAAGTGGGGTATACTGCGTGCTACTTCTGGCGTTGCGATCTGACTGCGATCATCTGGTAAAGCATCCCACTCTAGCAATGGCGGCAGTGAGAATTTTGCACTTCCGTCTAACGATTCTATGCAGAGTCCAGTTACTTTCTTCCCCGCCGTGCGCTGGTGGCCAGTACATGTTGATATCGTGTAATGTGTTTCTTCAGTATGGACGTCAAACAGGTCGAAGAATGCAGACTTGGCTAATGAATGGTTGCTCTGCGAGTCAAATATTACATACACCTTCACGGCCTTTTCTGGGCAACCAACTGGGTAGATCTTGGTTAAGCACAGTTGCATAGATTCTAACAAGTTCAGTTTGTATTTATTCAAACAAATAATCAAAATTCTGACAAGTAATTCCAGCATTTTAAACTGCCTTATTGCCAATAAAAATTAGAGATCCAATTTTTCTATGTTTTTAAAGGTTTTGCGCTCTCTTCTTAATATCCTTTTCTTTTCTTTCAGGTCTATGATTTTTCTCTCTGTAATTGTTCGCCACTTAAACAAACTCTTCAAAGAGTCCCTTTTCCAGAGTTTATTTTCTTTAGGGTAGGTTTCAGGTAAAAAAAATGTCACCTCACCCAGTTCCAGTCACTGTTCACACACCGCTCCAGCACAGTCTTTGTTTCTTTGGCTGCCCCAGCTTCATGGCAGCCATAATGGCTGCCTCTCCTCTTCGTCGTCGGATGAGAGGGAATTAGCCCTAGATCAAGCAGGAGAGCCGCCGCTCTCCGCAACCTGCAGGGCACCCCTCCACTCTTCGTCACCCCTACAGGGTGACTTTAGCCCCTTATGGGGCCCTCCAACAAAGGGATTCAGCGCGAGTTCGTGGAGCCCCACTTTTCGCATCCGATAGCGTCGGACGTCAACCGGAAGTCCCTCAAGCAAAGGACCCTCTTGAAGAGATATTACAATATGGATCCCTGTGTTTTTAAAAATGAAATAATCATGTTGCTTCAGTTCTCCATTGCCTCCTTGAGTACTTGCCATATACTAAGAAGAGGTTTTCAGTGAGCTACTGTCAGCATGAGGCAAGACATGCATAGAAGTCTCTTCCAGCTTTGGAAAGTGCCAGGCAGGCAGAGTAAGAGGGCAAACTGCATCCCCTTTTCATCTTGAATTGCACCATCCCTGTCATTATGATATAAAGGCATGGTTGTCTTGAGGGAGTAATGAACAAACATTGTTCCCAACCTAGAAGGGCCCAGCATACACCCTAAGGCTAATCCATCACATTTTTAGAGCTCGCCTTGAAATCGGTTAGGATAGGGGCCAAATGATCCTTCAGGGAGCTTCTGTCGCAGAGGAATGATGCTTCTTAGGCCTTGCTGGATGACATTATGCTCCCATCTTCAAAAACGGCAGTTAGCCAGCTTTAAAGCGGATAAGAGATGATGGTTAGGAAGGGAATATGTTTAAATACAGCAGTGGCATAAGCAAAGTTAGAATAGGGATGGAAACTAGAGAGAGGGGGATTAATAGAATACACATTCTTATATAATAAGGAAAAGTAATAATAAGAGGGATTGATTAAATAATTAATGAAAGATTATAATTCAACATGAATATGTGTATGTTTGCTAAATGTAACAAATATGATTAAAAATATTTTATTTGTATTAAAATGTATGACATGCAGAATATGGTGATTGACATAAAAATAACATATTTGAAATATTGAATAACTAAATAATGAAGGATTATGAGTTGAATAAGCAAATAATGGAAGATTTTAATTTAACATAAATGTTTGTATTATTATTAGAATTATATTAGCTTGTTAAATGTAATAAATATGATTAATAATATTCTATTTATATCAAAAGGTATGACACTTAGGGTGATTGGCATAAAAATGACACATTGAAATATTGAATAACTAAATAATGAAAGATTATAATTTAATAAAATATGTATATTATTACTAGAATTACATAAGCTTGTTAAATGAAACAAATATGATTAATACTATTTTATTTGTATTAAAATGTATGACACTCAGGTGCCACACTGTTCACGCATTGATATGTTTGTAAAAAATAAAAAATAAAAAACTTGGGGGGGGGGAAGGGCAGTTAGCCATCATTTATAAAAGAATTTAAGGAGCTTTCTCCCTAAACTACAATAACAGTCAGAAACTAGTTTATAACATGGCTATCAATGCATTAATCAGTTCTCCAATTCTACGTTTTTTTTGAAACAAGCCAGAGAACAGCTTGGAAAAATATCAGCGGCAACTCAGCTGGCAAAGGAAAAGTGATACAAACTTAGATCTAGATACAGTAAACTGTGTATATCTTAATTTTTGAATATGAAACAACACTGTTTTTCTCATATTTAATTATTTTTTTTACCAAATGCAATGTGGTGGGATTTTGTAAGTTAAAGGAAGTAAAACTTAGGGATGGAAAGCAAATTGTGATTCTTGACTAGATTATTATTGTTTGTCAAATAGAATTATTACACAATTTAGGTAATCATGCTCCTACAAACAAATGTCACCTTGGCCACAACTCAGCTCATCAGAGAGAGGTGGTAGTGAGTAACCACATACCCATTAGTTCAGGTTCTTCACAAACCCTAAATACAAAATTGTAGATTCACCACTTAAGAAACTCACTATCATAAGCAAATTTGCAAAGGCATATATCTTCAGCTTTTATTCACACACATCACTGTTTTTAAAAACCATGTAGGTTTGTACCTGAAGCTCAGCATTTCTTATTAAGGCGGCAATGCTAACATGTGTTCTTCTCTTTAAAAGTGATCAGTGAGCACAGAGCAGCCACAGACATTGGGATTCATGGGAAAGGCTCCAGTATTTTTCCCTTCAGGGCTCATTCTAGGGGACTTCTGATGAGACAGTAATAAGAGCAGCATGCCAATCACTGTTTAGCCTCTAAATCCAGGAGTTATGGTTTCACATGACCAGAGCGATGCTATACCCTGGGAAAACTACAACGTGACTTCCCAATCGTCTAATGAATGATCCATCACTGAATATTCTGCCAGCAGCTCTAGCAGCTATCTAAGGGTGCTATAAGCTGACTTGGGTTATACCCATATGTTTTAAAATTTCTCCAGTCATAAAATCATATGAATCATATTTCACCAAATTTAATGGGACTATATAGGACTGCTGTTTTAAAAACTACAGACCTGAGCCACAAGCATGTGCAAGGTTGCTCTTGGAGGAGGCCCCATAGAAGCACTACCGTGTTCTACTTTAAGGAATCAATCAGACTGCTGAACATTTGTTATGTTTGATAATGGGCTGGACAAGCTGATGTTAAGGTGGCGCAGTGGTTAGAGTGCAGCACTGCAGGCTACTTCAGCTGACTGCTAGCTGCAGTTCGGCAGTTCAAATCTCACCGGCTCAAGGTTGACTCAGCCTTCCATCCTTCCGAGGTGGGTAAAATGAGGACCCAGATTGTTGGGGGCAATATGCTGACTCTGTGAACCGCTTAGAGAGGGCTGTAAAGCACTATGAAGCGGTATATAAGTGCTATTGCTATTGCTAAATCCTGATAGCAATAGCAATAGCACTTAGACTTATATACCGCTTTACAGTGCTTTACAGCCCTCTCTAAGCGGTTTACAGAGTCAGCATATTGCCCTCAACAATCTGGGTCCTCATTTTACTCACCTCGGAAGGATGGAAGGCTGAGTCAACCTTGATCCTGGTGAGATTTGAACTGCCAAATTGCAGGCAGCCGGCAGTCAGCAGAAGTAGCCTGCAGTACTGCACTCTAACCACTGCACCACCGTGGCACATATAAGATAAGCTCAAATAAGGTGGAAGGACTGTTGGTCAATAAAGGGACTGAAACTTAAATTTGTTTGGAATACGTTTTCCCTTCCTCAAAGGATTATGTCTGCAGTCTAGGAGTTCTAGATTCTCCAGTCACTGGATTCACAGAGGATAGTTATGGCAAGGAGTGCATTTACATAATTACTATTTGCATCCAGTTGAGAGCAATTATGAGCCAGTCAGATTTGGTAATGGTTAGCCACACTTTGGCTATACTACAATTTGACTACCACAACGTATTTTATGTGGTACCCTGTTTTCCCCAAAATAAGACATCCCCTGATAATAAGCCCAATCGGGCTTTTGAGTGCATGGCAATAAGGCCAAGCGCTTATTTCAGGGTTCAAAAAAATATAAGACAGGGTCTTATTTTCGGGGAAACATAGTATTACCCATTAAAAAATATCTGGATGCTGCAATGGTGCTGTCCAAAATGTAGCAGCTAAGCTGTAGAGATGACTCTATTGAAAGCTCTGTGCACACTGCTAAGTACACGAAGAAAGCAGCAAAACACCGAGTATATTTTCATGGAAGTGAGCAATTGCAGTTCATTCATTCATCATATTTACATGTGACTCCAGGCAGCACACAATAAAAACTTTAAAAAGCAATAAGATAAAAAAATACCAACAATTTAAAAAAGACAATTTAAAAAAGACAAAGAGAGAATAACAGATATTAACAACAGTGGAGCCACTCTTTAGGACCAAGTCTGATGACACAGCCAAGTCTTGAGGGACTTGGGAAAAGTTAACAAGGATGGAGCCAGCCTCGCTTCAGGGTGGGATAAGGCGATGATGTTCCATAAGGTAAGCACCACAGGGTCCTGCTAGATTTGCTCTGGAACAGGAAAACAACTGGGTCGATTGACGCAGAAAAGGATCCAACAACTATGTGTCCAGTTTCTTGGCCAAGCAGGACAAAGACAAACACAGCAATTCTTGTGCCTTCTTGTCTATGCAAGTCTGCTGCCTGTGCATACAGCATCTTGGCCAAATCCAGCTGTTTTCTTATGAGAGGTTGTGCTGACTTGGAAAAAATCAGAGGAACCACAGAGACAAGAGTTCTGGAGGACAAGGAGTACAGGTTATGCCCATAAACTGTTTGGAAGGGAGACATACTGATGAAGGCATGAAGAGAGATGTTATGTGCAAATTCTGCCAGTGGCAACAAGTCAGGCCAGTTGTCTTGTCGACATAACACAAAGCAACACAAATATTGTTCTAGTACAAAATTTGTCTTCTCTGTCTGCCATTTGTCTCTTGGTGATGACAGATGGATATGAATACCTAGTAACTGGAAGAGGGCTTTCCAGAACAGGGTTTAAATTGAGAATTATGATCCAAGATCATAGTCTGGAGGAGAAGAGCGACTGGGGCACACGGACAAGCCTTAGCCTAATGGACATCACACGAGCCCTTGTCAAGTACACACTATTTCAACTTAACCTAATTGTGTTTGTATGAGTTCTAGCACATTTCTGACATGAGTAGAATGCAGGCAAGGATCTTTTTTTGGGGGGGGGGAAATCAGAATGTCATCTAGGTAAACAAATATAACATATTTGTTGTCCAAAATATCTGAAAAGAATTCACGAATCTGGCAAAAAATTGTGGCACAATTAGAAAGTCCAAAAGGCATCTTATAATGTCAAAGACTGTTAAGTATTTATGACTCTCTTTCATCCAAATCAAGCTGCAGTTTCAATAAATACAATGAAACCTGTGTCTTCTGGAGGTAACCTACCAAGTCCAAAATAAGAGGCAGGGGTTACTAATCCCTAATGGTTCAGAAGTCTATATTCATGCATAACTCTCAAGGGAGTTTTACAAAAAATGTTGGCAGAGTTCCAGGAGACAAAGGAGGGAAAATAAATCCTTTTGCTAGAATGTCATCCAGAAATTCCTGTAAAGCTGCCAATTCTTACACAGACATGGGATACTGCTGTTCAACTAGGATCTGGACTCTAGGCAGTAAGTTTCTTGCACACACACACATTTGGTGGGGTGGCAAGGTCATCACTTCCTGCCTGTCCAAAAATCAGCAAAATCTGTATCTTTTCCAATCAAGGAAGGAGGTTCAGACTGTTATGAGGCAAGCATAGGAGAAAAGCCCAAGGCCTGGAAATGGTGCAGCTTGTAACACCGAGAAGGAAAAGAAATCACCCTATGTTCTAATTAATACCAGGATTATGTATTTATAGCTAGTCTATCCCCAAGATAATCAAACTATGCAAGGAAGCAGTCAAATATAGTTGGAAGAATTATTTGTTGTCATTTATTTTCACTGCGGAAGACTTCTATGTTGTAGGATGGGACTTGATCAGAGGGGGCTGCCCTCTGTCCTCACCACTTGCAGTTGTACGTGCAAGATGAACTGATTCACTGTATCTTCATTCATCAAAACAGCAGCCAGTCCCAAGTCCAAAAGAGCTGAGAGGCACATCCCAAGTCCCACTGCTTAAGCAAGATCATCTTGTGGAGCCCGGGAAGGGTGCTTTGCCTGCTGCTGTGCCTGCCCTCTAGAATGATATCCCCCCCCCCCAGAGATCCAGATGGCTCCCAACCTAATGACATTCAGAAAACCATTAAAGACCTGGCTTTGCTCCCAGGCTCTGGGGCAAAGAGAAGGTTGAGCTCCTATTGGATGTATTTTCTTTAATTTTCTGTTGTTTCTGGAGTCATTCATGATTCTTTTTTCTTGCATGTTGACTTTACTTTTTATGTATAGTTCTTATTAAAATGTTTAAACAAGAACATAAAGGCTAACACAAACTAATAGAAAATAAGGAAGAGAAAAGAAAGAGAAAGAAATCAAAGAATAAGTACAAGGAAAATAGGAAAAAATATAAAGAGGCTTCTGATAGTCTTCACAGTAATTTTAAATATATTTTAACCCCTATCTCTAAAGTTACATCATATTACTCTTCTTTCTATAGTCTATCCTACTTTATTTTTACTTTTAACTGCAAGCCATCCAGAATTGTTGGAAACTGGACAATCTATAAATTATATATAAATGAAATAATAAAGAACAGTACAAAGATTGATGGGAATAATAAAATGCCTAGTGTTGGAGCTTCCTTATTTGCCTGAAGGCCTCCTTACAAGAGCTCTTAGGTGGGGGCGAGCTGCAAAGTTTCCTGGTATCAAGGCTTTGGAACAATTTGGAAACTTACTCACAAAGTGACCGAAATCTTCATACCTTCTAGCTGCCAGATTGGCAATTCATCAGTGGGTGCCCAAAAGTGTCATAGTAAAAATATAATTTGAGGTCACATCTTCATTGTTTCTCCGTTGCAGGCAAGAATCTCTTCCTTGCTCCAATGCACACTGGCTCCATATCACTGACATCCAAGGAGACAACGAGGAAGGAGGAGAGAATGGGTGAAGAGCCAGTTTGGTGGAGTGGTTCAGGCACCAGGGTAGAAACAGGTGACTGTGAATTCTAGTCCCATTTTAGGCATGAAAGCTGGCTGGGTGACTTTGGGCCAGTCACTCTTTCTCAGCCAAACCCACCTCACAAGATTGTTGTTGTAGGAAAAATAGGAAGTTTGGAATATTAGGTATGTTTGCTGCCTTGAGTTAATTATAGGCGGAGTTAAAACAAATAAAAAAGAAAGGCTGTACAATTGTCTGCTATTTCCTCCTCTTCCAACTTATCATCAATGACCACCTGATGCTGAAATAACTCTTTGAGATCTCTGGTGTGCCCTGTCTCACAAATTCATTTCTCTTCATCAGAAAAATCTTTCTAAAGTGGTCATTTGGCGCAAAATCATCTCAGTCCATGTTCCTGGCGAATAAAAAAACATAAAAAATGGTAAAAAATCTACCATGTAACTTGTGTACTTGGCACAAATTATGCATTTATAGATTAACAATCAATTTTCTGATGATGCTGTCAAAGGCAGCTCCAAATCTTTGCATAAAATCTCAACAGTTGTCCAGGATGGCATCATTTGCAATGAACGGAATGCCCACCTGGCTGCTCCTCCTTTCAAAAGCTGTCAACAAATGCCACTTTGCACCACAGGGTCCTGTGCTGGCTTAGTTGCCATATTGGGTACTGAAGATTAGGACTTGATCCTGAGACCACCAACAACAAACCAAACTTCTCCAGCAGGTTCTCATGAGAATGAAGTATAACTGGTGGGAGACAATCCTGCAGCACTATTTCAGGTTGAAGCAAGCTTTGATCAAATGCCAGGCCAACTGCACCACAGCGTTATGCAAAGTTGTTTTCTGTGTAGTTACCACTTGTCTAAGCTGCAACAACTTGCTCTGAAGACAACAAATTTGTCAGGGTTCCAAGTAACACCCCCAACCAATGAAGACTCCAAGGCCAACAGTTCCTCAAAGTTCCATTTTACTAGAGATGTTATATTGGCACATCTGGGAAAACCCGAATCTGAAAGCCCCTGGGTTTTCCCCACCAAAAGGAAAGTCAAAGTCCCTTCCCCTGCACCCACATGTCCATCACATGGTCCAATCAATCCACCGTCCCAACTGGAGACGATCCCTCAGTCACACCTCTCCAGGTGCAGGACGTGGGAAGAGCGTTGTTATGGCTATATATCTCCACCAACTCTGTGCAAATCCCCTCCCGTTTTCCCACAGCACTAAGTGTGGCAGCCCTGAAGATCCAAAGAAAAAGATGACCTCCAGGGCTGACAGAATTATCATAAGGATCTGTAACTATGATCTAGTTCTTTGCTAATGAGGATCAATTATTTTACTAATGAGAAAATAATGAGACTTACAAGATTGTTGTTAAGCAATTTGAGATAAGTAAACTCAGAAAACAAAATTTACTTGGATTTTTGGAAAGGTTTTTATTGCCAGTTGACTATTGTAACAAAATCATGAAAACCTTCAAAATAACTCCACAGCTCAACTTACAGTATGCCTAGCGTAATGGAGGTCAAGTCACTTGGAGACTCTTTCTCACACTGCTCTCTTCCCCTGGGCTGACATGTCTCTTTTGCAATGGTCCTATTTCCACTCTTAAATTCTCAGGGCCTGCTAAATATTCCATCATAGAACCTGGCCAGTTATACAATCTGCAGGAGAGATTGTAAAGATGCCCCATCAGAGGTTCATATATCCAGGAAACAGGAAACAGTATTTTTAAAATTTTCAGGCTGTAGAACACACAGCCATGGAAGCTGCATTTAGTACCCCCATCTCCTAATCTTTAGAAGAGCAGGCAAGATTTATTTCCTTTTCTTTCTTAAGTTATCAATTAATTTTACAACAATTTAAGCCTTCTATTCTGTATTTTAATTTTTTTTAGTTGCCTTGTAAATCAAATAAATACATGCCTATAATTCTAAGTACAATGAGCTCTTAATGGGGAGGCATATATTCCTGAAGAGCTGTACACAGAGAAAGGGTAATTACATTTCTCCGAGTTTAAAGGCTACCCTCCTCACATTGTCCTTTGATTGCATTTCACAGCAGTAGCTTTCAAGCTGATACAATGAAAGCAGGATTTTTTAATATGACATTTAGTATAGAGGTTTTGAAAATCGTATTTCACTCGATAAATTCCACATTATAAAACAAGATTCATTTAAAATTTTAAACCCAAGATGATCAAAAAATTGATTCTAGATTTCCTTTAGCATTTGCCAAAGACAATTTATATAAACATGTTTGCTTTGCTACCTTATGAGAGAGCCCATGGAGATTAACTATAAAACATATGCTTTTTTATACTGTAAAACATATGCTCTTTTAGATGTGTTTTGTATAATGTTATATTAGGAGAGAAAAGGTAGCAAGCAGAATTTTAAAAACCACAACTGCAAGATTTATTGTATACTCAAAATCTGAGCATGAGAATTACAATGAGTTTCTCCCAGGAGAAGGAAAAGCTGTAGATCATTATCTAACCTTTCATCAATTTTACCCCACAACTAGCTAACATAATTTTATTTGTCAATGTTGATAGATGGAGAAACTTATAAAAAACACAATTTATCAGAAAAACTATCTGAATCGAATGATATGAATTTTAAAAGTATGTTTTTATTTCCAATATACGGTATATATAGGACAATATAAGCTCATAATTAAAACATAAAATATAAATATAAAAACAACCTAATAAATGCAATTACAAAACTAAATGCAAACATTTAAACAATATAAAGCCAATTTTAAAGGGCCACACCAAAGTTATTAATAATGTGACCCTAGATATGTATTTGTCTGCACATACACATATGAATATATTGTATACTTGCAATTGGAATAGCGAAGCTAACTTACTTATTTTAAGTTGTTTCCAATTAAAGTGCTATAATATATATTATTGCTGTGTACTTCTAAAAATTATTTGGAAGATATACTTTGGAATTTGCATGGGTGCAGCATCTCTGTTAATCATTTAGGCAGCCACATCTCTTCTTTTTTAGACAACAGCTACATTTATTAGAGACTAGAAATTCTTTATAGATTTTTTTGCTGAAAATGAAAAAAGACAGCTTGTGATTTATGGGTTGATGATTAGAAAAGGTAGAATATGGAAAGAAGGGAACCATGATATAAATGACAGAGAGAGGGGATAAAATATAAATGCATTTATAACCACTGTAAAGAAGATTGGAAGGTACTTCTTTATGGTAGACCTTGAATTACAATGGCAACTGGGACTGGAATTTCTGTCATTAAATGGTGCAGTTATAAAGTGTGATGTCATGTGACCACATTGCTTAGCAACAGCAATTTATTTATTTATTTGTTGCATTTTTATGCTGCCCAACTCCCAAGGGACTCTGGGCGGCTTACAACAGAAGTATAAAAACATTAAAACAATATAAATATTTAAAAAACGATTAAAACGATTAAACGATTAAAAAACGATTAAAAAGCCATACACACCATTCGTGGCCAGATCTCACAGATTGTAACATTGAGATCAGCGGCCCCAGGCCTGCCGGAATCCCTGCTGCAGCCCCTGTTGCCATTGTTAAGTTAGGAATGTGGGTTATTAAGTGAGCACCTCCTCACAATTACCTGTTGGCTTCCCAAAAGCAAAGTAAATGGAGAGACCAGGTAAGAGAGGAAGCAAAAGGGGGCGCAGTTGGTCAGTGAGGCATGGTCTGAGCTCAGAGGAGCTTGTGGTGGCTGCTGCTGGGTGGGAGAGGGTGCATGAGTAGCTGGGGAGAGTGCATAAGGCTCAGGATGGTGCATGAGAGTGCATGGGTGGCCAATGAGGAACAATCCAAGAAAAGAGGGGCTGGAGGAGACTAACCTGAGCAACTTGCAACCTTCCCTGAAAGTTTCCTCATTGACTGCTTGCAAATCATGATCATGTGAGCACTGGATGCTGCAACCACCATAAATGCCAGCTGGTTGCCAAGCGCCCAGATCATGTGATTGCAAGGATACTGGGACAGTCAGAATTTCATGGACTGGTCGTAACCATCATTCATTCAGTGCCGTTGTAATTTTGAATAGTCTTTTCTATCTTTTTTCTTTTATTTATTTTTTCTTATTTACTAATCACCCTTCTTTTATTTTTCATTACGTTTACTTTCCTTGTTTATAATTCGTATTGCTTTTATTTTGTAAAAAATAACATTGACTTAAAAGAATGTAGCTTTATATATATATATATATTTTCAAATTTCCAGGAGGGTCTAAAAAAAGATGTGGCTATTTAGCAAGTAGTCCTTTGCTTGCATATGTTGCAAAGCATTTCCCCCCCCCAAATCATTTTCAGATCGTGTCTAGTGTTAATATACATCCCTTGGTAGGCAATTCCAGACATTATAGGATCATTACCAAACACAGTCTTCTGCTATATTTGCCATTAATAGATCCTAAAGACTGGCAGATATGGTCTCAATGGCTAATGGCCTTATGAGTCAATAAGCATTCAAACAGTTCTTTATATATCTATTTCAAATACCTTGAATATCTTGACTAGAACCACAGAAGTCTATCTGATCACTGGGATCAAGCAAAGAGACAGAAATGAGGGCCCTAAGACACTATAACAAGAAAGTAAATAAAGCATAATAAATAAATAAAGCTCCCCTCCCCTCTCTCTCACTCCATTTTTGCTAGAACATTTCCTATGAGAAACATTAAAGGACAATATATGGTTACAGGAAAGGCCAATTACAAACAGCTGTTTCACAAAGTCAACTCAGAAATAAGGAAGGGCACAGATATCTACCTACACACCATTATAGCAACTAAATAAGGAACAGACCCCAAATCACCATCCCACACAATTACATCAGCAGTTTACTGTGGAGTTGCTGCTCTATGTTAAGTCTTAATAGCTTGTTGGTTTAGTAGGAAGAACCAAGCAAAGGTAATGAAGGTCAACGTTAATTGAAGAAGTTTCTAGAAATAGATATCAGATGACAACACATGGTACACTGTGCCATATATAAGTAAAACCAGAGTATTACATACAAAATGTAGCAGCCTGTAATTATCTCCATCTTTAAGGACTTATTGGTAAAGGGCAAGACCACAGAACACATCAGCCTGGAGTTCTGGGAAGTGCTTTGCTTCCACAGTGGGAACTAGGCAACCTCCCAAACTGAAAGTGCATGAGTTTCTATTAAGAAGGCAAGCCAATTAAACTGATTAGAAATGTCAAGATAAAGCAACATAAGGCAACATTGCAAGGAAGGAGTTGAGGGTGAAGAGGCACAGGATGATGCCAAAACTGAGCACAATCCCCCCATTTTTGTTCCTGTTGGAAGACCTCATGGAGGGCAAAAAAAAATAATAATAATCAAATCAAATCAAAAGGATTTCCAAATGAGCACAGATAAATGGTGTGCATGCATATGTCAATCACAAAATAGTTTTAGACACAGGAACCTGAGGCTCTCCAGATACTGGTCACCTACCACAATCCCTCAACTTGTAGAATAATCCTAAAGCACTGGTATCTGGTCTGCAGTGGTGTGTGGTCTGCAAAGGCATTTTTTGGCAGCCCTCAGTCCCTTTTTCAGAATTGGATGATAATAATTTTGGTGCCTTCAAATCAGCATTCACTACTGGCAACACTGTCTGCAAAGTCCCTGCAGCTTTCCTGGCAAGATTTCAGAAGTGGTTTCCCATTGTCCCCTTTCTAGAGCTAAGCAAGAGCGACTGGAACAAGATCACCCAGATGGTTTTGTGCCCGAGGGAAGGACAAGAACACATGATCTCTTGGTGCTTTAACCGAGACACCAAACTGACTCTCAGCTGATTTTAGTAGGTTAAAATTAAATTTGATGATTTACAATTGGTAATGGGGGAAATGTACTGTTCAACTTACTAAAAACAATTGATGTTTTAAAGTACAGCTTTTATTCTAAATATGCCCATTTTCTGCTGTAACTTGACTATTTTCACAATGAAGAACCAATTTTTATGGGGAACAAACAGTAACCATTATCTAAATTGACCACCTCAAAACTAGGGGTTTTGCAGAAAGGATCATTATTCTCTATTTTCAGCTATTCCACTGATAATGATTTATCATTACCTTTAGACTCTTTTCTATCCAGCTGATACAATTCAGCCAAACTGAAGGACTGGACTTTTACTGTCCATCTCAAATATTAATCCAACTGGCCTATTTTATAGAAAACACTAAACATTTGATTGTGGATTAATGTGTTGTGCAAATCCTTATTGCAGTTTATTTAACGAATCATTATTAAACCATACTTGAACAATTTGTGGACCAAATTAAATATTAGATAGGGTTTACTTCTCTGAATAGGATTAACAGAGTAAAAGAAACTAAAAATACATTTTGCCTTTTTTCTCTATTGTAACGTTTTAATGATCACTAATGATATTTAATGATATTTGAATATAGATAGTCCTTGACTTATGACAATTGAGCCCAAAATGTTGGGTGCTAAGTGAGACATTTGTAAAGTGAGTTTTGCCCAGGGGTGAAATTCAAAAAATGGGCGTGGCTTGTGGGGGATGATGTGAACTTGACGTCACTCACGGCAAGGTAGGGTGGCACCACCCCATAAAGCCACGCCCACAGAACCAACAGAAGAGTTCGGCCAAGTCTTCTACTGTTCAACCTGGCTGCTTCTCACCTCCTTCATGTTTGCTCTGTGTGTATGAGCCCGAGAAGGAGGAGAAAAGCAGCCACGTTGTGGCGGCAGAGAGAAGCCGAACTTTTCTCCCTGCCTTCACAGTGGAGCTGCTCAGAAGGCAGCTCCTGCGGCCGCCTGTCCCTTTATGGTCCCCCCTCCCCCCGCATTGAAGTACCTTAAAGACTGCGGCCAGCGGCGGTCGTTTTCGGCTGCCTTCTGAGCAGCTCCGCTGTGACGCGGTCCCTCCGGCTGCTGCCGTTCTCCTGGCCGGGTCCAGCCACGAGCTGCACCAGCAGGCAATGGCACCTGCGCGGCCAGCGCAAACATGGTGGCGACGGCAGTGATGGTCATGGGACTGTCCTGTGACCGTCATGGCTGTCGCTGCCCTGTTCGCGCCGGCTGTGCACGTGCATCCCATTGCCTGCCGGTGCAGCTCATGGCCGGACCCGGCCAGTAGAACAGCAGCAGCTGGAGGGACCGCGTCACAGCAGAGCTGCTCAGAAGGCAGCCGAAAACGACTGCCGGTGGCTGGAGGCTTGAAAGTGGAGCTGTGGTGGCGCGAAAGGCGGCCGAGCCTCGCCGTGTCCCCCACCTACCAAAGCGCGAAGGTAGGTAAGTGAGGTGGAGGGTGAGCAGGTGGTGAGCAGGCGGCGGCTCCGGGGCAAGGCCGGAGCTGGGGAATCGTGCATTCCCCGACCCGGGTGAGCGGCCGGAAGGGGCGAGCAGCCGGAAGGGGTGAGCGGCGAGCGGGCGGGCGGGCGTGGGCAGGGCCAACCAGGGGTGGTTTTTACCAGTTTGGCGAAGCGATTCAAATCGTCCCTACCGGTTCGCCCAAACCGGTCCGAACCGGTCGAATTTCACCCCTGGTTCTGCCCCATTTTACAACCTTTCTTGCCACAATTGTTAAGTGACACAGCTGTTAAGTGAATCTGGCTTCCCCATTGACTTTGCTTGTCAGAAGTTGCAAAAGGGGATCGCATGACCCCAGGATACTGCAACTGTCAGAAATATGAGTCAGTTGCCAAGTGTGTGAATTTTGATCACGTGACCATGTGATGGCCATAAGTGTGAAAAATGGTCATATGTCATTTTTTTCAGGGTCATTGTAACTTCGAACAGTGAGTAAATGAAATGTTTTAAGTTAAAGAGTCAGTGTGGCTCAATTACCCAGCCCCCAGGCGTACCTCAATGACCAATAAGGATACACAGATGTGGTCACATGTCATGGACTACATTCCCCATAATGCAATGTCTTAAAGAAACAGTTCTTAACTCAGGCTAAATATCTAAATATCCCGTTATACCAGCACAACTACCTATAGTAGCAACTCAATGGTTGTTTCACACATCATGTAATTTGTTTTAAACAGGATATGTTCAATAAGCTATAATAATTAGCTGACGATCACATATTTTATTAAGAAACACTGCTTAGAGCCACCTAACCTCACCCTCAGTGCACAATTCAACTCCTATTTTTGAACTTACAACAGCAAAGCCTGAAGGACTGAACTAATTTACCTGCAATATCTTCTGTAAGGTATATGGCTCCCTTTTTTCACTTTTATGGCAAGAGATATTTCCTTTGAGAGTTTCATAACAGATACAAGTGAAGTACAATATTTCCTTTAAGGTAGGCTAAAAGGAAAAAAGTGATGAATTACCACAAGGACTCTATCTGCATTGTTTCATAGCTATTTTCCACTTGTTCTGACATATTTCCAAGTGCTTTCCACTAATAAGGAAAAATTTCACAATGTAAGATCTGTACAACAGGGGAATAATTTAACTATATAAGTTGTGTGTTCTCCATTTCTGGAGATTTTAAAAAAGAGACTGGACAACCAAATCTCATGGATGGTTTAATTGGTCCCTTCCAACTCTACATTTCTGTGATTTGATGATTCTATACCATGTGCAAAAGCTAAGAGATCAAGTCAGATTTTTTTAAAGCTGGCATCCTTCAGATGCCTTTTCCATTTTCTGTGCAAAGTGGAATTCTGAAAGTTGTGGTCCTAGTATAACTGCAACACACCAGGATGGAGAAAGCTAGATTGAATTTAAAAAAAATCAGAAATAGTAGGGCTAACTACTCCCCTCTCTCTAGGCCAATTGTTTTGTCAGTCAATTCTTATTTCAGCATTGACAATGCCTTAGGATGCTCTATCATGCTTTAATATTGTTATTATTTATTTATTTATTTATTTATTATTTATTATTTATTATTGATTGATTGATTGGTTGGTTTAGATAGCCACCAATCTCACATGATGACTCTAGGTGGCTCACAACAGTTCATTAAAATAGTTATAAACAAAACTAACCTTACCCCCAGGTGTAATACCAATCATCTTCACCGGTCAATCGTCACACTAGCGATTAGCCCAATGGTTGGGGGAAGAACCAGGTCTTCACACCCTAAAAGGGTAGGAATCCATCAGATCTCAGGTGGGAGGCTGTTCCAAAGGGTTGGGAGGAGACACCAATAATTTAGAATGGGGGTGGGGGGGGGTTCTACAAAATCCTGGCATTCCAGAAGGACTTGAATGGAATAGGGGGAACCATGGGTGAAATGCTACCGGTTCGGCCCGGTACAGGCGTACTGGTAGCGGCGCCTACCGGTGGTTCGGAGAACCGGTAGCGATGGCAGCGTGAGGCTCCGCCCACCCGCCCGGATGTCACCATTTTCTTGTTTTTTTATCCTCTGTGCATGCGCAAAGCGTTCTGCACATGCGCAGAGGGTGAAAAAGCCCGTGTGCGAGTGGAGCGCAGGTAAAAAAGCGCACGCGGGGGCAGAGCGAGCGCTTCCGAACCGGTAGGGAAGGTAAATAGATTTCACCGCTGGGGGGAACCTGTCTCTGGAGAGCTTCCCCCCCCCCCACCCCTTACCTTGTTGTAGAGAGTTCTTCTCCCTTAATCTCCATGCAAAACTTTTCACAAGGGATTAAGGGAGAAAAATTCTTTGCAAAGGATGGACTCCTTAGTCAGAACAGAAGAGAGTGGATTTATCCTCTGACCTTCAGAGGTTGCAACCCTTCTGATCTGGGGTCCCAAGATTTTTTTTTTTTAAAACAGCAGATTTTACAGAAAAAGTTTGGAAACCCATGTTTAAGGGAATGAAAAAACAGGCTGTGCGGTATACATAACTCTGCCTTCCAAGAACATAATAGCTGTGTGGGGTTAAGATCAACTTGGGAACTACCATTATGTCCCCACCTCCGGTGACTATTGCCTGAGGCTTCGTTACCTAATTGTAGGGTTGATTTACAACCAGAAGCAAAAATAAATGACATGATACAGGTAAGCTTGCCATGAAGAACTTTTTAATAGAGATCTTCCTCCAGGAACGAGAAGTGATTGCAGCATTAGACTCTTCATGAACTTGCATGACTGAACTTTAGACAGGCAGAGACAAGGATGCTTTTTTTCCTCACATAAAGGCCACAAAAGTTCCAACATATACTTAAAGCTGGCCCCCCTTTTTTTTTCTGGTGGCAATCAGGGTCTATGCTAGAAAAAATGAATTTTTGTAAAAGAGTGAAAAAGGCTGTAAGTGTCCTTTCAAGATACTTTTTTATCCTATTTCACCTCCTCCCCAGCTCTAAGCAGCACATCGGAATGCCTCTGACAGCCACCAATGGAATACAGAACAAGCCTGCTTAATTGGGTGTCTTTCCTCGTTACTCACATTTCCTCCATGGCAAATCTGGCAAATTGCAAGCCCTCAGTGCTGTGATGGGGGCGTAATATGTGGGCTGGAACTATAAAAGTTGCTTTCAGTGCAGGGGTTTTAAAAATGCATGTGCAAGTCTTTATTTTGCCTTGGTTAACAAGCCTACAAGGTACGGTGCGGAGTAAAATAGGTACAGCATTGAGACTGGCATCACTTGATTATCAGCGATCCCCTCACTCTTGGGCTTGGTCAGGATCCAGTCAAAACTAGCATCATTATTCTAGGTTTTGTATGTATTTGAGTAACTTGAGTACAAGAAGAGAGATCCCAATGCTCAGTAGCTTGCAACTTAAAACCTTCCCCCAAGAAATTTGCAAGTTAAAATCTGAGACAAGGAAAGAAAAACATTGGAGAGAAAAAGGAGTTGAGGTGATATATGTAATTTTCTTTTCAAAGGTATGTGCTTAGGCTGAGTTACAGGAGGACAGGAGGATATGGGAATATGTTCCCACTCAGGTCTGAGGACCATTCCTGCCAAATCAAGTTTTCTGTTGTATTGTTGAACATACCTGTTCTTCTGTAGTAATGAAAAGTAGTACCTGAGCTCTTAAATAAAATGGAGTGCCAGAGCTATTCTTAAAAATGATTTGCTTCCTGAAATGTGATCACTTTGATGCCAATAATCATGGCCTTCACAAAAAGAGTACAAATGCTTCTGAATGGAATATTGTTTCCTACATTGACTTAAAGAGGTTTACTGAAATGCAGCTGTGAAATATTACCAAATTCAACTGCACTAGTAAATCATAGCTTGTAGCTTAATATGTTATTTGAACCCAGTCAAATATCACCTATTTTTAAAAATGTTGCTTAAATCTGGCTTACTGTGTGGTATAAACCTAACAAATGTGGTTTATTCATCCAACCAGGTTGAAAACAAACTATATATGTGTATATTTGAAAAAAGAAAAGAAAAAGTAGAGGGAGGCAGTGTCTAGCTGGACTTATCTGAACCTTGAGGTATAATGGGATAGAAAGTAAGATGTCTATTCCTTTTTTTTTTTATAAGTGTGTTTCATATAACTTGTAGCTATGTAAAAATAAAATAGTTTGATTGTTATAGCCAGTATGTTTGTTGGGTTTTGTCTATGGGCTTTTACTTCTATAGGCTGCCCAGGGTCACCATGAATTGGGCAGCCCTATACATTTTGTTACTAAATAAATAATCAATAAAATTTGAAGTTTCTAATACTTTTTTCGTTAAAAGGAATTAAACAAGATGAATTCACCTCCCATCACTCTAGGAAATAGGAATCCATAATGGTATTGTGCAGTAGTGGGTTCTAAAACCCGTTGCTACCGGTTCGCGCTCACGCGACGCTTCTGCGCATGTGCAGAAGCGTCCTGGGTGGGTGGGCGGAGCCTCCCACCAACCGGTGCTACCGGTTCTAAGAACCGGGCCAAACTGGGAGCAACCCACCGCTGGTATTGTGGCAATAGCACATTATTTCTTTTGATAGACAAGAACTGCTGAGTCAAGATGGTGGGTATATTCCAAGCAGAAATTACAGTAACCTTAAAAGTTGCTCAACAAAACATAATAGCCACATTGGGTTCAACAATTACAAGAAATAAAAGCTAGCTTGGAGGCAGCAGTGTAAAGATTCTACCAGGGTAGAAACTAAAGAGATCCATATGGTAGATGAATTGGCTGTTTTTTAAATTGAGATTTTTTTTTCCTTCAGAATTCCATAGGCATTAGAAAAAAGATCTGAAATAGGATCTTTCTTTTTCAAATAAAACATCACGTACACCAATGTGGCATTATGTGTACTGGTGATGCTTAGAATTGCCCTAGGTACGATGCAATTCTCCGCTCCAAATCTGTGGTCAGGGGAGAGAAGAGAGCAAGGAAAGAGCAGTGGAGCAAACGATCTCCAAACCAAGAATTCCGAAGCAGTACCGATCAGGAGGAACCAGAATGACACTTTCCAATATACCTGCAGGAAAAGACTCTTGTTATTGACAGGAGTCCATGGGATGAGGTTTTATAAAAGGCAAGACAACAACAATATTGGAGCCCTCTCTTTTTTTATGTGCGTCACACTTTTGATGCTCCCCTTTTTTAGCTGGTACTAGAAAGAGGTTAGGGTTTGAGAATGGCTGGTGATCAGAGGAAGAGAAGAGGCACCATCTATGAGACGTTTTCCAGAGTTGGGTAGTTTATCCTATTTGGATTGTATGGAAATTATCATTAATAATCTCTGACTGAGATACAGTTCTTTGCAGGGGTGGGTTCCTACCGGTTCGGACTGGTTCGCCTGAACCGGGGGCGACCCGCTAGTGACGTCATCTGAACCGGATCGGTGGTTGCTGGTCCGTGGGGGCTGCCATCTTTTTTTTTAATTTTTTCCGATTTTTTTTTGTTTTTTTTCTGAGCATGCTCAGAAGGTGACTTCCAGCACTGTGCATGCGGTCGCCATCTTTTTTTGGCTTTATTTATTTTATTTTTATTTTTTTTCAAATTGAAGCCCAACGGACCTCTACCTAGGATCGAACTCACAACCTCCTGATTGTGAGGCAAAAGATCTACCTCTAAGCCACAGCAGCTGTGGTTAGAGAGTGATTGATTCTGCCTGCTACTAAGTGGCTGGTTTTTTTTTCTTTATGCATT
>QLTV01003412.1:248173-280895 GCA_003457575.1 Thermophis baileyi
TATCTTGCTTTGCATGTAATGATTCTATCTCATATATTTGTTTCACCCTTTCAGTTGCATTACTGTAATAAATGAACTTTTGCACGCTATTCTAATTTTTCGAGTTTCACCTGTATGTTTTCAGGAGCCTTTGCTTTAAAATTTGGATCAATTGAGTCAAGTATCAGGAATACAATCTGAATGGAACTTTCACTGAGCTTCATAGAAATGTGCTTAACTTCTTTTGTCCTTTAGCAGAAAATGCAAAAGGAGGGTATTAAATCTCTGTAGATTTCTAGATGAAGAGAAATTCATCAAAGGAAAATATGAAGGTGTAGATAGATAGGATTAAAAGTTTTGATCAATTCTATACTGTAAAAGGGCTTGCGTGTCTAGGAAGAAAAGAAACTTGCTTCACCTGGTACAAATAGCAAATGTTAGTGATAGTGCCTGAGGTAATTTTTTTTTTCTGGAATGCAACTCCAGTACTATACCTTGAGATTCTTTGTATATTTGCCTTGCTCATGTTAACAAAATGCTATTGATTTTAAAAACATTATTCTATTTTTTTAAAATTGTGGGCTGCCCAAAGTCATGTATATGAGATGGGTAGCCTATGAATTTACTAGATAAATAAATAAATAAATACTCCAAGTGACGGAAGGCTAGGATTAAGATAACTGTACTTCAAATTTTAATTTGCATTTTGACAGCAACATGAAAGAAAGTGATCCATGCAACATTTATCTGCATTTCGCCATGAACCCACTATTAAAAGAAAATTACCTTCAGTCAAAAAAAAAATATTGTACATTCCTGCTTTTTATCCCCTTGATTTTTGTTAGCCTGCTCTATTCCCTTTTATACAATCCTTTCAGTTTCTTTCAGTTTCCAAAGGCTGTTGGGGTATATTTTGGATGAAGAGTTGGTTAGATGCAAAGACATACCGGTACTATGGACAAGACTGGAGCCAAATATAGACTTCCCATATTTAAACCCTTCCCCAAATAAGTCTAAAAAGAATGGTCTTTTTCCTTCCTTTGCAGATACAGATCAACAACAAGCATGATTTAAATACCTTGGAGAAGCAGTTTGGTGGCAAACTATATCAGTGGAGAATGCAACTATGCAACAGGTCTAACTTTTAATTCCCTCCACAGTTACAAAGAAAATTGGGAATAGAAGCCTCAATATGACAAATGTAAAGCAAGAACTAGCATGAGCAGGCTGACACTCTTTGATTTCAGCTTTGGAGATCTTGGTTGAAGTTCTTGCCACACACTAAAACTAAGATTCCTGGGACAGCAGGATTTAAGCCCTATTAATAAAAGCAAATAAAACAGGAGTGACAAAGCCACAGCTACTCAGGCAACCCATAAATCACTTGTGAACAAAACCTGTGTTTTGTTCAGGTAACTTCTTTTGATTGCGTTTCTGATCCAGCGTGCTGGAGAAAGCAATCCCTGGTCTGATTCCATTGGGAACGTCTTACTTTCCCAAAAGGGTATTTTCAGAATAATTCAACACAGATATAGGCATAAAATTGCATAAAAGCTCAGGTCTTAAATAAGTCTGTTAATTTCAAAAGGCACTAGCAGACTCCTCCCAAATTTAAACACAGACGTTGAATTAAAGAGCTTCTATACTAGTCAAAGCAGTGAATTATTGAAGGCTTGTGGATTCTGAGAAATTGAATAAAACAATAAAGAAAGAACAGGACAAATAGAGGTAACACACTCCCCTATCTAACTGAAAAACAGATGTATTTTTTTTCTGCAAGGCAGCTCCAGCACTATACTTGGAGATCTGAGTGTTCACTTTGTACAACTGCTCACGGTACAGCAATGATGTTGCAGCACTACATGAGTTTCCGAGTTGGATCAAGCACGAAGCGTCCACATATTCTCCCCCCTCCTCCCACGGGCAGACAGAGGAGTTCAGCGCTTCGTCTCCTTTTCTAACCTCCAAACCGCACCACCCACCTGGGATACTAACTGATCCTTCGACGATCACGCAAGTATGAAGTTTTCGATTTGAAAAATCTCCGAATAAATTGGCGATGGGAAGTCGCTTCCCGCTGGTAAGGTAAAATATGCCACGACGGAGCAGTTCCACTTTTGACAGGACAGGAGACAGCGATTTCTCCCGGGGGGGGGAGGGGGGGAGACAGAACTGCAGGATTTCGGTAACTGACGCCCCGACCTGGAGGGCAGAGGCGGGTTGCCTGACTTTTGGGAAGGAAGCGTCGGGATTTGAATAGGGAAACAGCACGGTGGCTCAAGGCTTTCCCGCCCCCGAAGATAAGGATGGGTACCTGTTTTGCCCACGGCGCCCTGTCCCAGCACCACCAGCCGGAGAGTCCGCGCGGGAGTCAAGCTGACGGCTCTGCGTAGCGGCCGCGGGAAACTCATGGCGAGGCCGGCGCTCGACGGCGCGCAGGACGTTTGAGGCGATACCGCTGCTCGCTGCCACCGAGAACCCCATGCACCGCCCGGGCTCCAGCTCACGCCACTCGGCAGCCGGGCGTCGACGGCTGTGTGTGGGGGGGGGGCGTGGAGCTCCGCCCAGGAGGGGCTGGTCAGAGCCGTCGGCTCCTCCTGGGATCGCGTAACCCAGTTCTGGGGCCGCCGACCCCGCCCCTCGCCCGCGAGAGAGGCTGCGGCGCACAGAAAAGGGGGAAGCCTGGGCCGTCGGGCGAGCCTCGGCTAAGTCTTAAACTCAGTCGCGACGGCAAGCTGGCACCGGCTGCGCCCTCAGTCGCCGCTTCGGGGTGGGGGGCTCTAGGCATTAATTAGCGGGGGCGCGTGAACTCCGCACAAAGCGGGGTTGCTGCCATTGCTGCTGCCCCGCGTGGCTCTGAGGCGCTCCCGGTCGGTTCGAGCGTCTGTGGAGATTCTCAGTCATCCAGGACATAATTGCCTCAAAGGTGTTTTTTCAAAAGGCCACTGGACTGCCTTTTTTTCCCTTGGGGAAGACGTTTCGCTTCTCATCCAAGAAGCTTCATCGGTTCATGAAGCTTTTTGGATGAGAAGCCACACTTCTTCCTCGAGGCAAAAAACAAAACAAAACAAAACCCTGTCCAGTGGCCTTTTGAAAAAGCACCTTTGAGACGGCTTGGTTCGAGCGCATCCAAGAACTGGTCGAAACGCACACTCTCTGCCCTAAGCTGAAGTCTTCCAGGGTCTGAGACAACGGACTGCAGCCATGACTACAGAGCTTATAATTGCACTTCTCTGGAGGGCGGCAAGTCGGGCAGGGGATATGCATCCTGTCTCCTATTATCCAATTTAAATGAAGGATTGGGAGTACGTACCGTGCTCTTACGGTTGGCTTAGCCATGATTGATTGAATAAACCACATTTGGTTGGGGTGTTATAAGATGCTAGCTCATCATTTATGGTTTGCATGATATCTGCTTGCCAGATCTCCCACAGTTGGTTGTTTTTGTGGTGGTTACTAATAACTGCAATTAATGACACACATCATCTTCTCCAGAAGACTAAAGTGTTACAGAATGTTCAAGGAAGGCAACCTTGTGGGATCTGAAAGGCAAGCATATTATGCTATGAGCCTTCATATTGTTTAAGTCTTCATATTGTTTGCCCAGGCAGCTGGGCAAAAATCAAGGGAGCAAGCCAACACAGTTTTCAGTAAATTTGCTGGGGGATATAAATACAACATCTTGAAAAGTGTGATAGGAATTTCCCGGCCTCCTTTATAATGAGTTCATTAAGGTGGCGTCTCTTTGAATACCTTGAAAAGCTTCTTCCCAGACTTCACTCCACCTGCACTAATTTGCTGTTTTTGTGATAAACTGCCAAGTGATTTGCCCACTCAAATTGTACCAGTGTTTCCATCCTTCCCAAAATTTCTTACACATATGTGGTAGTTGAATATCAGAGCCTTTGACCTATAAATATGTGTATACATGTACTATTTCAAGAACTCATGCTTAACACTTGGTGATTATATTAGTATGATTGTTTGTGTAATAGTGGTTTGCCATTTTTTTCTGGGATTTTTACAATTTCCCACTCCTGCATCCAACCTTGAAATTGTTTGGCTATCACTCATTCAAGTACTAATCAAGTCCAACCCTGCTTAGCTGATTTCAAGATCAGCCAACAGTGACTAGGGAATTTGCCCATTGTGACATACACACCGTTGCATATTTATTGGTGAAGGAACACTGATGTAAAACATGAAGAGCTTAGGCAGATAAAATCTGAGAAATTATCTTTTTCTATGTCTTTAACAGCTGGGTGGCAAGTGCATATTTATCAGGTGCAACATCTGGCACATAAATACAGGGATGGATGAGATCCTTTAAAGGTCAAATTTCTATCTATCATTGACCAAATCTAGAGGAAAAAATAGGCAACTTTATCTGGTTGTGTGCTTCAACAGAATATTTTAATTGCCTTTACTGTAATATAAAATATTAATTTGAGTAAAATCTCATAACTTTAAAGATATCCTGTATATTTCAACTAAGTAAAGTAATCTGGAACAAAACAATTCTGCTTCTTGCTGGATGATGAATTTATCATCAATTTATCATTTCAATAGTGCTGGTTATTGCCTCCAACTATACAAGAAATCCTTCCTTCCTTTGCATGGAACCCAGATGCTCTAAAAGATGGAAATTCACTGGATGTTGAGCAAATTGCTGTGCAGTGGAAAATGTAAACTATGAGAGGAAATGCCAGGCTATTTCCCAAGGATTGTTTAAAGAACTTGCCCATCAAGAAACTCCATATTATTCAGTGGGACCACAAGCATTTTCCAACTGAAGACTGAATAGACAATTGTGAAGGAACTAATAGGACCGATTTGGTGTGTTCTCCTTGCCTCAAGATACGAAAGACCCAAGTTTCTTTCAAACCTCTTTAGAAGGAGTACAATGTGATAATTGCTAATTCAAGAGATTATGCTAGCAAATAACTAAGGAGTAGCTAATTTCAGGACATCTTAAAAACTGTACTATTGGCAAGTCACTAAGCCAGTGATACATACGGTAGCTAAATGTAGCTGAGCAACATCTCTTATGTAGTGCAAAGATCTTTGCAGAGATCTATGCAGGATGAGATTGAAATTTTCAGTCTTCTTCTTCTCTTTCTCTTTTTTTGGGGGGTTGGGGAGGAATGGGGGGGGGATTAAGAGACAAAATACATGCCTTAAATTTGTCAGGTCAAGCATTCTTTTGATATCTTTTGAACATTTCCCCCCAAACAGATTCCTCCACTGTTTTGAGAATGCCGTTTCAGCATGCTGCACACATCTTGGTTTGACTCACAAATTGATAGAAGGTGTACATTCCTGAGCTAGGCTAGTGAAAATTAATTAGACTTCCCTAGTATCTCACCAAACTGTTGATGCTCTTTAATTATAAAACTTACAGATGGTGACAAAACTTAGCTGATCTTGCATGATTTTGAAAAAGCTAACTAGATTGGATCAGTTTAGTATATGATGGGAGAACCACCAGAAAAATAGTATAAGGCTTATAAGGGAAGCTTCCTGAAGCCCCGGAGTGCGAAAAACAGCCCAACGGGCAAACCGGAAGTGCGTTTTTCCGAACTTCCGGTTTGCCCGTTGGGCCGTTTTTCACCGTCCCAGGCTTCAGTGAGGCCTTTGCGCATTCGTGGGGGGGGGAGCGGGGGGAGCATGCGCAGGGGGAAGCGTGGGGGGGTTGTGCGCATGCGTGGGGGGAGGGAATGGGTGTGGGCACATGCACGCGCGCTAGCACGCGCGCACACACCCTTTTGGCACGCGAACCAAAAAAGGTTCGCCATCACTGGTATAAGCTAATGGGAAGTTAACAAAAGCTCCAGAAACAAGCTATGGAAAAATTGTTTTTGTACTGTTGCCAACTCTGATTTCTGATACTCCAGCTTTTATCAGACAACTGCTCTGCTTATTCATAGATTTTCAGTTTGGCAGATCCATGCACACGTGGATCACCAATCTGCGGTGACAAATTTTCCCATTATTTCTCTCTGTGCAGAATAGCTGTCTTTTGATCAGTTGCACTTCTGCATTTTGCCAGCAAGACTCTTAAAAGACACTGGTTATAAAAAGGCCTTGCTGCTTTCATAATCTTCAACAGGAAGGAGAAGCTTTTATCCCACAAAACTAACGGGGCTTTGCCCCCTGATAAAAAAGCAGGATTTACTGCTAAACAAAAAAGTCCCTGGACAAATTTCGGTCCAGCTTTCCTGCCTGCTAGATCCTGTCATGCAGCTAAAATAACTAGAGACCTAAATACAAAGCTCAGTTTCTTAGACATTTTGGGACAGATTATACGAGCTGGGAGTATTCTGTGATGAAGGAATGATCAAGAGACAAACATTGTATTATAGTAAATATTCTAAGTTCACAAACTGAAAACTCTGCTCTTGTTCATATCAAGGCCAGAATTCTCTAACATGTTTGATTCTGTTTCAGGAGGAAGACAGAAAGTATATGTTCATTTTTAATTGCATTTTTTCTGCCATTCCTAAATTAGTTGGGGGGAATGCCAATCTGTTCTAATAACCCTAATTTATGTGCTAATCATGTATTGGTAATTCTCTTTCTTTTTTCTAGCAACTTGTTACAGCTCTCCCAAGAGCCCAATGGGCAAAATCAGAAATTAGTTTCTAAAGAGAAAGATAACAGATGCCATCTTATCCAAAATCTGTGTGAAAAGATAACAACATGATAAACTAAAAATAGGTTGCATTATGCCTAATGATGAATTCTGTTTCCACTTACTCAGAGGTCACTACTGTTGGGTCATCAAAATATTTGCATGATTTGGGATTATAATTTATGAGGTTCCATCAAAATGGATTGTAAATTGGCTGTTTTTAAAAAGAAAAAAAAACTATTACTGACAATTTCATCCACCTTGGTTAAAAATTACTGTAAGGATCCATTTCCTTTTATATCACTAACCTATGAATGCCAAGCCACATTTCATAATACTTTTTTCTTCTGATGATCTGTACTGTGGATGCAACCCCATAGTTGGTACTATGGTTCATCACACAGTCAGTTAGATGTTCAGACTGGATTTGGCATTTTTATCCGCCTATCAAGTCCTTCCCAAGGACCTGAGATAGGCAGATGTTGATGTTGTGTGGTGTTAGAGGTAGCGTCACAGGATGTAAGCTGTTCTGAGTAAAGCTGCCTTTTGCAATTGACTGACGGTGAATTTGTCAATGCCAATGGTGTTCAAGTGGTGCTCCAGTTGTTTTGGGATGGCACTCAAAGCGCCTATAACTATTTAACAATGTTTATATTATTAATATTGTTACTATTGTCCTATTGCATCAATAATATGTTCCTCCTGATCAGGAAACCTCAGAATTAGCAAAACATTTCAGGTACCCTCCTACCATCCTGGTAGTTAGAGCTGAATTTCTTGAATTATTTCTTGCAGGCAGCTACAAAGGAAACTACCAAAAATGGAAGAATAAACACGCTGGGCTGGGCACCATAACTTCATGACTCTTATAAATGAAGCAAGAGTTTCATAATTCTACCTCCGAGGCATTTTCCTCCCCTTCTTTTCTTGCAATATGGTCTTTCTTCTGTAGAGCCTAGCTCTAACCATATAACATAGACTGTTTACACAGCAGTGCTTAGTGGTGAGATCAGCATTTTCTGAAAAGTTTTTCCCCCAGATTATTTGAGAAGGGAAGTCCCCCCTTTTAAAAAAAAACTATATTAAAAATGATTTAGAGTACACCATATTTTTTCTGTGTTTCTTACTTTAAAATGATTGGAAAAAAACTACCACTGATTTTCAACCATTGTGCCTGGAAATCTGGAGGCATAATTAGAAGGCTGTTGAAGTCAACTGTCTTATGTTAGGCATGATTCACCTAGGTACGATTAATGTTTTGAATGGGACTAAAGCACAAATAAATCTGATTCCAATCTCGGGTGACTGGTCCATTTGTATGTGTGAATGTGGCATATTCACAGTTAGCTGAATGGAAGGTCAAGGGCACTGCATATGGATTTTGAGATCTGTCTTTCAGCCTATTATAAGGATAGGCAACAAAATTTGTGCTTGCTGTTGATTAAACCGTCTATAGAACATCTGCAGAAAATATCCGTGAGATCGGTGTTTTTCATCCCATACATATGCATGCCATCCTAATAAGAGGTCATGCCCTTCAATTGTCAATGTTCTTTTGTTTTTTAATTCTAACCATTCTTTTATCCAAGTTAACCCTGCGGATTGATAGTATAATAACCAGTTTGGAAGTCCAAAACCACCTCTTTCTTTCACATCTTGTAATAAATTTTGTCTTATCCGTGGTTTTTTCCCCTGCCAAATGTACTTTAAAGTAATCTTTCTCAGATCTTCAAAAAAGGTTTTTCCTGGGTTTA
Organism: Thermophis baileyi; assembly: GCA_003457575.1. Classification (NCBI taxonomy): domain Eukaryota; kingdom Metazoa; phylum Chordata; class Lepidosauria; order Squamata; family Dipsadidae; genus Thermophis; species Thermophis baileyi. The sequence continues at coordinate 256,538 of QLTV01003412.1, forward strand.
TCGGAATTACTTGAAACAGGAATAACAACCGTGGTAGGATATTCAAGCCCCAACCTATCATCTCCCCAATAAATATTATGGACCCTGAACACTAAAATTGCTCACCTCTGGATTATGCCATGACCACACCATACTTGCTTAAAAAAAACAAAACCCTAACATATCCTAGGAACCCAAAAGAGACTGCCTGTCTGCTTTATGTTTCCAGTCCTGCCAATGAACTTCTGTTGGCAGATTGGTGAGAATGTTACTTTGCAGCAAAGGGCATGAAAAAAAACCACCTGAGTTCCTGAGATGCAGGGATGCAAGAGCCATCAGGAGAAACAATGGTTCTCAGCTTGCCTTTTAAGTCTTTTCTCGGGGAAACATCAGCAATTCTATCAAAATGCAGGGAGGGGGATACTAGGCGTCTCCCTAGGGCAAATAGGCAGTTGGTTAGACACACTTCTAGAAAGCTCAGCAAGTTCATTCCCATTTGGAAAAGAGAGCTGCAAGATCTCTCCATCTAAGTACATTGTGTTAACTGTTCACCCTCTCCCTTTCCTTCCCCCGTGACCGAACAGAATCTAAGCCTCTGAGTAGTTTGAACATCAAGACCATATATGATTTGCAGTTGCTGCTTATTTTGGGTGATTTAATTTATTCTTGTTCCACATCTTCAACATGCTGTTTATCACGTAACTTTTGCTAAGGGCTTTCTTGTGATGCTTTAAGTCAAGCTAAAACAAAACTTGCTGTTCCATCAATGTTCAGTCTTGTTTTACTGCTAGATGAGCTTTTTCTGTTTTGTCAAGCCATTTGATAAACAGCTGGCATGGCAATATATTCTTACAGGTGGCATTTCTAACACACCTTATTTTTAATTGCATCATTGGTTTATCCTGGTTTTCTGCCCCCCCTTAAATCAAGTATTAAACTTGAAAAAAAGTAAATTAATACTGTAATATTTGATAATGAAAACTCAATTGAACTAATAGTACCATGTTTAACATATATTACAGAATTCAGTTTGTTAAACAAACCATAATCATTTGGGCTTACACATATTAAACAATAGCACATGATTTACACATAATTGCAGCATTCGCACAGTGTAATAAATACATTGAAATAAGCCACAATATGTCCTGGGTGCTTGGACATAAAGTAATATTTTAACTCTGTCCACTGTTCTATCATTTTGTTGTTTATGAAATTTTATGTAAAGTATTAATAAACATGCATTTATTTCTGAGCCCATCTTTTCTCCATTTGCAAGAGTTTGATGTCCCTGAGCAGAACCAACTTTTTTTGGATGGAACCTTGCTTGTCCCATGAATTTACTAACCCTCCATATTACAATTTATACATATAGTAATGTATTTTGTTCCTTTTCCAATGCTTGAAAAACAAGAGCCAGAATTCCACACCCAGTTTAGCTGTAGGGTTACTGGAGGTGATTAAGGTATTTTTATGTTGTTGTTTTTTTAAAAAAACTTTTAATGTTAAGTATTTTTCCCTTAAATTCTGCCAGTTCCCTGCCCATCTAACCCCTGGGCTGTATTTTAAATCATTATTATAAGTAAGGATTACCCAAACAACTTAGTCATTTTCAATTCACTTGTAGTTTATATGTTTCTCAGCTGATGGAACTTCTTGCCCTTTTATCACTGGGAATAAATGAAGGAGCTGTTTATCCCAGTAGAGCACAATTTACTGGCTTGGATGAGTGCGTAACATGTTACATGAAACTTGCACGCAGTCAATAATGCCATTTTAGTTCTTTGTTTTTGAAGAGAAAAATGTTCAGAGCTGCTGACATCCAGATTTATTGATCGTCATTTACTTTGTAACCTCAAGACTAGACCACAATAGTGCACACAAAGCTCCCTTTGATGAACATTTGGAGTAGCGAGCTTGTTTCTTGACTATGAATGGATAATTGGGAGTACAACTAGCACTCCGGGTTTGAAACTGATTTTCCCACATACTGTTGGGCTTTCCACTGCTCTATACCTTCCTTAGAGAGCACTGGCTTTGTGCACAGAATGGGTCATCTGCTCATTTGAAATGTTAAAGAAACACTGAAGAACAGGATGAGCACTGAGATATACCTAGTTAGTATACTGCATGACTTCTTAGTTACCTTGGAAGAAAAAGACCACATAGTGGTTTAGAAGAGAGACCGTAGTATATTAGTACACCATTTGCAAAGCATTTAGATATAAAAAGCTCCAGGTTCAGGATAGACTTATACACAAGCTTTACTTTCCCAATAATATTTTGGTTCATCCTAATTAGCTTTAGTTTCTTGATATGTTATCTGGCTGAAAGGCTGGTTCAGAACAGTTAAAGGAAAAAGTTGTTATGGTGTAAAGTGGGGATAGACTCTGATAGAAAGATGAATGGGGAAAAAGTTTGGCAAGAGCATCCTGGGTAACGCTGTCCTGGTTCCATAGTTGGGAACTGTTTTGGTAACCCTGTGCATGGTTACATTTTTATTCAATTTAGTAAATTGAATATCAATTAACATAAGAAACAGAAATGTTTTGTAGCGTACAGGAAAGTAAACAAAAAGGACATCTGTTCCAAAACACTAAAATCCTGAAGTTGGAAAATGTATTCTGAAACCAGGGAGCCAGAACAACTGGCAACAGGCATCTCTACAATTGTTAAAACCATGTTATCATACTAATAAGGCACCCAACCTAACCCTTTCAATCTGCTACCCTCCACAGTTGTGGTGTTACAGACCCTTCATCTCAGCAGCAGCAGATGAAAAGAGAAAGGGCTTTGGAGCTTTAAGGGCTGTGGTGGCGCAGTGGTTAGAATGCAGTATTGCATGATAATTCTGCCCACTGCCAGGAGTTCGATCCTGACCGGCTCAAGGTTGACTCAGCCTTCCATCCTTTCGACATTGGTAAAATGAGGACCCAGATTATTGGGGGCAATAGTCTGACATTGTAAACCTCTCAAAGAGTGCTGTCAAGCACTATGGAGTGGTATATAGTCTAAGTCAGTGATGGCTAACCTTTTCCGGACCGAGTGCCCAAAGTGCGCGCACGCGAACCCCCAACATGCAATGCGTGTGCCCCCCCTGTGCATGCATGTGCACCCCCCACATGCCCCCTGCCCCCCATGCATGTGCGTGGGCCCCCACATGCTCCCCATCCCCCACGTATGCACACCAGAGACCCGAAGACCGCACGCCCCCTGCCCCCCATGCATGCGCAGCAGAGACCCGAATACCAGCTGACTGGCGGGAGGCGCGTGCGCATACGTGGCAGAGCTGAACTGGGGTGACAGCTCACGTGCCATCAGAGAGGGCGCTGCGTGCCACCTCTGACACACATGCCATAGGTTCGCCATCATGGGTCTAAGTGCTATTGAGCTAGGAGCTTAGGACCACGTATCTGGCAATAAGCCACTCCAAAACCTAGTTGATGTCCCTGCCTATTTCAGGATGGAAGATTTGATGGCTGCTGTGTTTAAGGAAAGAGAAGTTCTAGAGACAAGCTGTCACCACATAATTTAATGATACACAGAAAGAATGGATAATTAAATACCTTATTAATGCTATTATCCATTATTGTGGACTGTAAGTTGCCCATAAATCTTATAATTATTCTCAGAAAGCAGTTCTCCTTAATTTGAGCTATGATTATCTTAAGCTCCTGAGCAACCAGATATTTTTTTCGCAAAAATCTCTGTGGCAGAATAACTTTTAATTAACCCTTGCTTACATTCATTGCTTGCAGGTTTTTGATAACAAAAGCAAAAGAATCTAACACAAAAGAACATTCAATAAAAATTGAATGGAAACCATAATTTGTCTAAAAATGTATACTCAACTTCGAGCAGTAGTTAAATACGAAAGGAAAATTCTATTCATCCTGATCCAATTGAGTCAAATATTGATGACTTTGGCAAATTCTTAGAAAAATCCAAAGGGAACCCCTGCATTTTCATCAGCCTTGCAGTCTGCCAGATTTCCTTTTCATTGCTCCTTTCAACACATAACTTGAAATTCAGATGCAGAATGGTGTAAATAGTATGGAAGGTGATTTGCGGATCTCTCTCTAGTGTCATCTTTCTGCATCCTCTAATACTGGGGTGTCAAACTCGATTTCATTGAGGGCTGCATCAGGGTTGTGTTTGACCTCAGGGGGCTGAGGTGGACGAGCTCCGTGTTTGGCTGCGACGGCCTCCTGCAACCTCTGCCAGCGAAAATGGAGCTCGGGAGGACCGCGCGGGCTGGTCCTTCGCTGTTTCCAGGTCGGCTCCACGAGCCAGACTAAGCACCCCAGATCCAGACTACGGGCTTTGAGTTTAACACCCTGCTCTAATACAAATCCAAAGAATATTATAAAGTTTTGCTGCTGAGTAGGAACAAGGGCACTTCCAAATAACAGAACAATGAAACAGGCACTGTGTATGCTCAGAAATCTTAATAAAAAACCAGCTGCATTCACACGATACAATGGCATCCGTAGAGAAGAGGGGAAGGGATATCCTTGCATCATATCATTGAAGAAATGGTGTGAATTATATCATTTCTCTCATTGTGGCTTCTTATGGACACCTATGCGTGAGAAACTAAGAATTAATTATGATGGAAGGACTCAGCCACTGAATGTAACCCAGACAACATATGAAATTTTGACTGACTTGGGATTTAATAATCCTCCACTTTTAAGATATTATTGCAAAAACCTTTGTGCTAGTCAATATTTCCTGCTCAGTTTTTTCTGTTAAATTATAAGCAACACAGAAAAATCCTGGAGTGACCGAATTTCTACAAAGGACCATAGATAAAGATAAGTTACAAGAAGTCGTGATTGTGTCCTGTTGTTAAATTATATCTCATTTGTTTCCCAAATACACACTAGCGGGGTGAAACACAAGAAGCAGCAGAGATGTATGGGTCAAATAGTTCCACTATACAGCTGCCTATCTTTGTGTCTAGAACCAGAAAGCAAGATTAACTTTCTGACTGACCTTTCCATTTAAGTCCAGATAAAGTAAGGATTAATGTAAACAAGATCAATCTGAGGAACCTTTTACTTACTTACCTTTTACGAACCTTGATTCCAACTACAACTACATTATTCCATGGTAACCATTATTTGGTCTACAGTCCAGGTTATGATGTGGACCTAATGAGAAGTTCATTTGGGGTGCCATGTGAATATAGTCATCTTGATGCTGTTTTATCTCATGTGCTTGGTAGTACAATTTAGTAAGTTTATGGAAGTGTAGTAAAGAGCCGCGGTGGTGCAGTAGTTAGAGTGCAGTACTGCAGGCGGCTACTGCTGACTGCCGGCTGCCTGCAATTTGGCAGATCGAATCTCACCAGGCTCAAGGTTGACTCAGCCTTCCATTCTTCCAAGGTAGGTAAAATGAGGACCCAGATTGTTGGGGGCAAGATGCTGACTCTGTAAAACCGCTTAGAGAGGGCTGTAAAAGCACTGTGAAGTGGTATATTGCTATTGCTGAAGATGGGACATGGAGAAAAATAAGCTGATAGATAAAGAGAGCTGGCATTAAAAGCCTCACTAGTAGTTCAGGAAGCCCTCCTCCTTTTGTACTAATTTGTGAACTAAATAGCCTTATTACAAGAAATTCACACAGAAGTCGGTCTTAGTGATTTAAACATAATGTTTCCTAGTAAGTGTGCAAAGCTTTAAAGTAGTCTGAGCCTTCTACTGGTAATGTAAAGATATTGATTTATGTGATTATTTTTCTTAGTATAGTTAAAATGAATGAATTATGTATGAACACTGCACAAAAATATCTTTATACAACCCTGAAATCTCTTAATTTGGGATAGATTTGGGGCGACTGGATAGAGCTGAGCTTTTACTGACTGGATGCCCTTCCTGACGCCATGCGGAGTTCGCAGTAGATATTCTTTCTTTGCACCCTAGGAGAGAAACATCTGTTGCCACCTAGCACTGAACTCTCAACCTTCTGAGTGGGAGGCAAGCATCTTCACCACTAGGCCACCACACTGCTCGTATGAAACACTGCATGAATACCGTGTTTCCCCGAAAATAAGACCCTGTCTTATATTTTTTTGAACCCTGAAATAAGCGCTTGGCCTTATTGCCATGCACTCAAAAGCCCGATTGGGCTTATTATCAGGGGATGTCTTATTTTGGGGGAAACAGGGTATTAATATTCATATCAACTATCACCAATATTATGAGATTAGGAATGGATTGTCCTTTTTTTAAAGCTATTATGGTCACTCCTGGCCATGCCTCAAAGTTAAAAACTTTTTCTGTCTTATAACTAAGCATTAATTATTGATCCAGCTAGTATATGCTATGATGATAAATTGTTGCAGTATTTTTCCCATTGTTGTTAATCAGGATTGCAACTCCATGTCCACTCCCCACCTGCAACTCAATGACATTTGCAGGCTATCAGAACCCAGATTATTAAAATGTATTTTTTGTTTGCAGTTAGAATTGACCCATGATATCCTAGAAAAATAAATTAAAAATAAACCAAGCCATTCAAAGATATCCCCCAAAACTGTTGTTGGAACAAAAAGTATGACTAGTGCATATTTATCATTGTGGTGTCAAGCCTCAAATGTTTGTCAAAGTGTTTGCCACATTGTAATACTCATTTCAGAGATTTCCAAAGGCAGAAGGTACAAATCCAATTCTACTTTTGTCCAGTTATTCTAGGACTGAAACAGATTCACACAGATATTTTCCAGAGTTCTGGAGCTATGATTCTCTTTGCATATGTATAACTCTTTATATGTCTCTAAGGAAGTTTATTTTGTTTGTTTATTTATTTATTCAATTTCTATAGCATCTGTTACAGCAGTGTTAACATCTAAAAGGCTCCAGTGACAGCCGTTTCTGTACCTTTGATTGGCAACATAATGTGCAAACCAGTTTCAATGAGAAGCCTGCATAAGACAATATGAAAATTTTGCCTGTAATTTAAATTAGCGATGCTCCATTGTTAAACCAACCATCTCTTCATGCTGTGGTTTTTGAGCAATAGGTATGAGCATTTACTATGAACTAGACCTAAAATCTAAGTCAGCAGGCTCACATATTTTAAAAAAACAAAACCCTATGAATTGCTTTATTTATATAAAATCAATGAATATAAATATTTTAAAAGAAAAAAAGCCATGGACATAGGCTGATCCATTAAAAAAATCCATGGGACTTGTTTAAGTGAAAAATTAACAAGCTTTACCAACACGATTTTCGTAATCTATTATCTCCCTAATGACAGCGTCCCTATTGATATCACTGGAAAAAAAATCAAATACAGATATACTTAGCTGTTTCTCAGTTTTTCTGTGTAAACTTCATCAGTTCCGAGAGATATTGGCATCACAGTTTGAACATTTAAATTGTCCCAGATACACTATGGATACACTAGTGCAGTTTAATGGCAGCAAACCAGTTCTAATAAATACTGTAAGAGCTGGTAGAATTACATTATTAAATATGAAAACTACACTTCTGGATATTGTAAATGCACTTCTGGCAGCCGAAAATTTTTTAGTGCCCCTCAGTCACATGACTGCATTTCAGGCGCTTAGCAACTAGTTCACATTTACAACTGGTTGCAGCATTTTGCAGTCACTTGCAATATTTTTTTCCCACAGTTTCCAGCAAAAAATGCCCGTTTGGGAAAATAGGTTCATACGATTCACTTAGCAATCACTGTAAAACTGGCTGAAAATCAGTTCCAGTCATGTGGGTGTCTTGATTTACAACTGGTGGGCTTTATGATTGAAATCCCTGCCCCAATTGTGCTTGTGAGTCAAAGACTACCTGTAGAGAATCAGTTTAAGGAGAAAATAGGAGTACATATCTAAATCCGAAATTAATATATATTTTGTACCATTGACTTGCAAAGGCACTTATAACAATAGATGCTATGATAAATGAACAATGAAGTATTATAAATATTGTTCACCATTTGCTTTTTAATGGAGCTCAGCTCTAATTTGCTGATAGGTAACACTGCAGGAATCTTTATCAGATTCTGTGAGAAGCTCGTCTCCAAGTATATCAAAACACTATTCACTTGTACTGTAATGGGAAGCCATCCTGTAGCTTACTTATTCTTTGTTTGAGTGACATACAAACCTGTTCCAAAAAACAATCCATGATGTTTGGCAAAAACTTCAATTTGAAATCATAGTTTTAAATCACTTTGTGAATTCTGGCATGTATTAACCATCACATAGTTATATCCAAATCCATACTCTTACCTTATTTGGGGTTTGTTATACTCTGCTCATTTCTTCTGAGCATTGATACAAGAAATGGAAAAAAACAAACCAGCAATTGGCCATGAGTACTTTCCTCCTCCTCTAAACCATGGTCAGAACATGTCCCAGTTTACGGAATGGGACAACTCGCCACATCCAACTCATAGTGGCCAACTTGCCATGGCCAACTCACCACGGCGAACTCGTCACAGGACAATTCAACAAATACAAAAGTTAAATTAATTTCAACGGAACAGTGGCCAATAATAATAAAATAAAGTCAATCCAGGAATACTATAATTTCGATGAAAACATGGTCATCAATATTAAAGTAACTGAATGAAATTATTAGTACAGTGTTGAATTGTCCCACAGTGAGTTGTCCCACAGCGAATTGGCCATGGCGAATTTTTGTAGACACCTTAGTTTATGTGCAAACATAGCCTCAGTGCAAAATAAGAGAGAATCTTTCTGGCTATGGAACCTCAGCTATTAAAAATACTCTCTGGAAATTTGGTGCTAGTATTTTTTTATCAGTTTGAAACCTTAAAACACAAGCATTTTAATTGGATGATCTTAATTGTACTAATATATTTGATAATTTTTATAACAGATTCATTGTGTTTTTATTAAATAGTATACAATACTGATTACACCCATATATTGCCTTGATTTTAGTTTTTTAATTTTGTTTTGTTTATATTTTAATTTAAAAATAAAAAGTACACAAGCAATGAAGATATTTGGTGATGGCAACAATAATGATTATAATAATATTTTTTTAAAAAAATGTTTACTGAGAATAACCAAATGCAACATGAACATTTTCTATTTTCTTAATGCTCCCAAGATGTTACAAACCAATCCATCATGACAGAACAGGAGCAATTTCAATGGAATTTATCCGGAGAACAGTTTGCGGCTGAGTGACAACTGGGGAAAAAAAAAAGGGGGAAATTCAATTCAGGACTTGGCTTTACAAGTGGATTACTTTATAACTTGCCAAAAAGAGCTAAATAATTCCATGACTGATCACAGAATATACATCTTAAAGGTTGCTTGTTTGTGGCACTGAGAAATAAACCATCACTTTGGAAGAATACATTGTTAAATGTATTTGTTAAAATACATTGTTTTACCTTGTTAACATGTATGGAATCACATGCAAGATTTGGAGCTATTGGAAAGGAACTGCCTTGCTTTAAAATTTAAAATTCAGTGAAATCTAAATCAGGTACAGTTAAAGGGTACTATGCTAAAAGTCCAACAAGCTAACAGCAACTATGCAACATTGGCTGATTTCTGATATCTAAGTGGGGTTAAACTTAATTTTTGAATAGGAGACTACTAGGAAGTTATCTGAAGGACCATCTTTCACAGGTATATCTACCTAACTCACAGGAGTGGGGAGGCAGGATATGTTATGGGTTCCCTCCATTAAGAGCCTTATTGGTGGTAGCTCCCTCCCAGTGGAACATCATCCCTGCAGAGATAAGATTGGCCCCCACTTTGATACTCTTTTGAAAGGCCCTGAAGACATGGGTTTACCAGCATGCCTGGAGACCCCAGGTGATATGGAGCCCATCAAGTGATCTGATTGTTGTTGCCAGGGGATTGAGGGTTTATTCCAATTCTGTAAGCTTTCTGGAGTTACCGTGAATGGGGCAGCCATATACATTTTCTCAATAAATACAATAAATCAACATAAATTAAAGAATTACAGCCTCAATGGAAAAAAAAAGCTGAAAGGAGGCAACAACAAGCTATATTTGCAATGTTGCTACAACAACATAGACTCAAATAAAAACATTTTATCTTTTTAAAATGGCAAAAAAAAAGAAAAAAAAGAAACTGAGATATTTGTGTTGTAGTTCTTGAAACTCAAATTCATTTTTCCCCTTTTATATATAGTTCCTTCCATCATTACAGCAATTATTTGGCTTAGTAGGAGTTTAGATAAAAAATTTTATGTATGTTTTTCATCTTACTTTTTCTCGTCTCATAACTCTTCCTTCGACGGAACTTCACATTAACTCTTGGCCAAGAATCAGTCTTCTCTATAACAGTGGCCTCCACACGGACTAGGTCCTTTCTTTATAACAAATTGAGAGATTAAAAAAAAACCTGCTTACTTCCTAATAAATAGATATTTCCTTTGAAAAATTAAGCAATGGCAATAGAAACATTTCTAAAGCAATTACTATTTATTTACTGCATATCTATTTTCTCAAAGAACTTTTTCAAGGTAGCTTAAAAAACAAACAATAACACAAAGCATATATAGAAATAATATCAAAGAAAACAGCAGACTACAACAACATTTTCAAATATACATTTATGATTTTAGAAGGGAACTCATTTCTCCAGAAAATTAAAACAAAGTGGACGATTGCTGGTCATGAAAGAATGTTTCAGAACAAGTAGACACGATGAATTAGATTGTGTTCAGTATACTAAGTCAACAGACACCACATTTTTAATGAGCGTTTTAAAGCAAAATTCGAAAATGAAGATTTTTTTTTGTTTCCTGCCCACAAAACTGAAATGATGTGCGTATATCAGTCCATAAAGGATTTTGCTTTCAATGGTTCTTTTAACTCAGTGTTTTACATCAGAGTTTGAAAGGAACACAAACATGGGATTTGATTCTCCCTAGTGAGGAGAATTCGTAGCCTTTTACAGACCGTTTGTTTTGATAAGAAGCCCCCAGATCCTTGAATACTTAAGTTCCTTCTTTTCTCTCCCTCTTGGATTCTAACTGCAACTCTACTATTTCAACTTGCTTTTTTAAGGATGGTCTAAATACAATGGAGTTACTACGGCAATTCCTTTCTTTTCTGTACACATCCTTCCTCAGCTGCTTTTGAGTGCTTGGTAAAATCCTTTCTAAAGCCTTTCGAACTCCTTTTCAGCCCAGTGCACATGACTCTGAAAAGATTCAGCATGATTGAATGACCCCAAAGCATGCCTTACCCCAGGAGCGGCTTTCCCAGCAGTGTGAAGTTATCAGCCCCCACCAACAGTACCTGGGACAGAAGTAAATAATGCATGTTAATCATCATATTACAAAATATGTCAGAACGTTACCAAGGCAATCGTGGAAGATGCACCCTTAAATCTGCACTTTGGTTTTCTCACTCTGGTAGTTGAATGACCAGGATGAAATAGGGGATTGCCAAATAAATACCGTTTAGGATAAAAATTGTGTTATTTCCCCCACATCTCTGGAACATCCAAAAGACAACGAGTGATAGCAAACCTCACTGTTTTCATGCATGACATGACTTCTTTCAGTGCTGTAGTGACAACCACACATTTTGAAAAGAAAGAAGGAAATCACCCTGCAGGACACCTGTTTGTTCCTGGGGTTCCGACAGCTCAGAATCAATCTGAAGGAAATAGTACAGAGAGCTTCCTGATGGGACCATGAATATCATGGTCTAGTGGTTAAAGCACAAGGCTAAAAATAAGAAGATGGTGAGTTCTAGTCCCGCCTTAGACACGAAAGCTGACTGGGTGACATTGGGCCAGTCATTCTCTCTCAGCCCATTATGTCAGGCTTGGGAGACAAGCTGGTTGGTCATTTCCTCTTGTAATTAATGGATCAACACTTGGTTGATTTGAAAAAAAAGCAGACCCTGCACTTGCAGGAAAATACTAGGAAGAAAAAAAAATCATGTATTTTCTGTTCTCCAGATGCACTGGGGCTTGGTGGTTCCAGAATTCCTAGCTATTTGCCATGTTGTCTGAGAATTCTGGGAATTATAATCCCAACATACCAGAAGAATGCCAAATTGTGAAATGTTGGTGCAGCCTTTTTGTTTATTTCACTAACCAGCCAGCAAAATTTCATGCTCCCATGATAGTTTCTTGCAAGATTTCCTTCTATTACACACCTGTTATGTTACTGAGTTAAATGACGCATAAATATCCAGGGATGTCTCTTCAAAATGAAAATTAAAGGAGCAGAATAGAGGAAAAGTTCTTTCCATTGCTAAATTATTCCAAACTGTAATATTTCATCAGAATACAAGACAATACAGTTCATCTCAGTGGCATCTTGTGTTATTTTATATGAATCTTCAATTATCCAGGCTGTTTTATTGTTAAGTGGATTAGTTGGGCATTGAGCTATGCATCAGAATTATGTTTATAAATCAGAGCAGATGTACCGGTATATGGCAATGTATAATTAAAACATGTCTGGATAGGAGCAGAATAAATCACTTTAAAAAGATCTCATGCATGGAAGTCCTGTCTAAAAGATGATAGTGATTAGTTTGTTTTGAATTAGGCAAATAATAACTGAGATTTTAGCCCCTACAAAACATGGCTGGGGTTGATGTGAGGGGTTTTCCAAAGTATACAGAGGGCAACAGGGTCAACCCAAATCAAAGTAAGTATATTTTATAGTGCCACAGGGACATGGAGACATCAATTGAAAAAGTGAAATGCCCACATAAGCTAACAAAGAGAAGTAAGTTATTCAAAGTATTTTTTCCTCCAACCCCAAAAATGTAATGGAGGAAGTCAGAATTAGTTGTGTGAATGAAGTCAGGTGTTCACTTTTTAGAAGGTGCCATAGTGTTGAGAAAGTTGTCAGACTGAAGACAATACTTTGTCTACTACAGGGCTGTCCAACTGGCGGCTTGCGGGCCGGATGCGTCACACACAGGCCACGCCCACCCCAGCTCCACAAATGGGAAAAATGTTGCAAAACATCATGTGACGGCAACATGACGCCGCAAGTTTGACACCCGTGGTCTACTATGATAAGAGCTGCTACAGCCTCTTTTGTGTGTTGGGTGTGTTCAGATTGGTCAGAGGAAGATGATGAAACCTGGATAGCATGATTTGAAATTATATATTAGAATTTCTTTATATATCAAAATGTGCTGTTCAATTGTCTTACAAGGCTGTAATCTGCTTTCAATAAATCTTATTCTGGAATTCCTGGAGAAAGCCGCTAAAACTGAGGTCTCAACTCTGTGATGACCCGGGGCAAGGCACAAAGGCAACATGACAAACTCACAGGGTCTGACATTGTGAGTCACCTTAATGAGGCAAAGTGGATGGGGCTGAAAACTGTGTGGCAAGTAGTACAGGTGGTCCTCTTTAGCAACTGCCTCATTTAACGACTGTTCAATTATGACAGTGAGGAAAAGATGACTTTACCAACAATCCTCACATTTAAGGCCTCCACAGGTCTGTAAAGCAAAGGAAAGGTGAAGTAAGATCGTAAGTACAATCATGGTTTCACTTAGTGACTACTTCGCTTAATGACCAAATTGCCAGTCTCAATTGTGGTTGCTACCCGAGGACTACATGTATTGGTAAAGGGGGAAGAGTTAGAGGCTCCAAAACCTTGAAAACATCAATGGAGTTGGTGGTAGCATGAAAGTCACGAAAAAAGAAGGATCTAACAGAGATCTTAACAGAGGATCTAATTGTTGCCAGTAGGGATCTGTAGCACTTGAAGGGGCATAGGCCAGTATCTCACACCAAAGGGCACACAGCACTGCACTGGCTGATTGAGAGTTTAGGCAGCAGCTAAAGGAACTTGCACTAGTAAGAAAAGGACAAAGTAAGAGAAGCAAATTGGAATAATAGAGTAAGAGGCACAGAAATTCTAACCTTGGGGAAACTGAGGTATACTGTATGCATTATTTAACTTGAGTATAAAGAAGTGGAAGCTTAGATAAAAGCCTGGATTAGTGGAAACAGATAAGATGGCTATTAATACTTCTCCTATCTTGCCTTTGAACAACACCCACAGGTCCATCAGCAACCTTTCTTCCACAGCTCATCATTTACCACTTAATTCTTTTTCTCCTTGGAATGCCATTTGAATCTTAAAAGGGTTCCTGATCATCTTTTTCTCTCTAGCCATCAGCAGAAAACCATTTTGATGTTCTCACAAATAGCTCCCAGCAGTCATTCTTTAATGTTTTTAGCTGTCTCCTTGCTTCTACTACAGTATTTACTCCCCTGTCACAGGACATGCACTCCTGCGGGATATGCTAACAGGTAGCTAATGACATGGTGAGACGGAGGCAGACGTGTGTGTTATGCTGATTTAATGATACATTTATGGCAAAGTAATCTTTCGGATTAACATAAGGAGAGAAAATGATTGCTAACATGAAGCCTACCTTTTCCATTCTGATTCTGTCTCCACATTCAGCAGGTATGTGGTTTTCAATTAAAATCAAGTCTTCACTGGTTATTTTCCACTGTCTGCTGGCAAAGTGAACAACTGCAAACAGTCTTCCATATTGCCCAGTGGCAATTAACTCATTCACATTCTGTACAATCTCTGGAAGAAAATTGGTGAGTTAAACTTAATTATTGACTAAGTTTATTTATTACATTAATATCCCAAAATTTGGTCAGGAGCTCAAGATGGTACCTAGACTGTTCCCTCATCTGATTCCCCCCCCTAACCCTAACCCCCCCCCAGCCACACAAGAGATAGTTTAGGCTAAGAGGAAGTAATTGGTTCCTTTTATGGCTGAAGATGTAAAACCTGGCTCTTCCCATTCCTAGTTGAGAACATTTTAAATTATAGGCCACCATGGCTCTCTACACAAAATATATATATTGAGATGAGTGTAGGAGAATAATTGCCTTGGATGAATAGCCCTATTATGTATCCATAGTACTGCTTTTCTTATACTTTAAAAAAATTGATTCTAAAGCAAAATTTAAGATAAGGGAAAATGCACACTGCTTTGGGTCTAAAGCCAGGAAGGGCCACAGGCACCTTGACTTGTGAGCATCTTCTCACAAAAGCTGCACTATTTCTTGGCATTGTCCTGAAAAATATACATGAGTTCAAGAGCATGAAGGTGCAACATGGTGTATTGATCCCTGAATTCAAAACCTATCATTTCCAGAGACTACATGGCCACTGTTCAAGTCTAGAAAAAGATACAGTTTCATTCACATGTTCTTGAACGGGACACAGCACCAATCAAAGTGAGGGCTTTCTCTTTGGGTTTATGAAACATAGGAGGTAGGGTTGGGTCTCTAAAGGGGCAACATTGACTACATAACAGTCTGCTAATAGTGATTGCATTGGCTAAGAGGGTCCACCATGACAATAGCTAGAAGACAAATCTAGCTACTTTCTGTACTGTATGAAATCCCTGAAGACAACTTCACTAACGCTAGTGTTGCTTGTGTTTCTTGTTCTGTTATTCTGTGTTAGTGATTGCATGTCTTTATTAAATCAAAAGCAGAAACAAATGGGAGGCAGTGACAATATCAAAATGAAACATACAGAAGTGGCATACCTTATGTTTTTTGAGAGGGTACAAATTATTTACCTCTATGATGTTCTGCCTCTTCTGCCGGATCTGGTAGCTTGATTTCAGGCCATGGAGGTGATGACAAGGATGTTTTTGGAAGTAGCCTGTGAAATAACAAGAATCTGCTATTATAAATATTACAGTCAATTCCTGGATGCTTGATTGCATCTCTCAAGTCCTATTTTTTTTTTTTTAAATGTGTAGTCCTCTAGCCAAGAATTTTTCACACCTCTCCCAGCTAATACCTTATCTTAAAGGTTTTTTTAGAACAAGCTTCACATACAGAAACATGAATCATAAAACATGATTACAGGAGAAGCAGAAACAGAAGAATGAATTACCTAACGGATTCTGAAATGCCATAGGTTTTTGCACTAGCAGGGAAGTCAATCTCCAGTCAACTCCTTGATTATACTGTAGAAGGCCCCCTATTTTGTGTTGGACAACTCACACTTTTCCAAGTAGAATGTCTCAGCTTCAAGGTACCTGGAAACCTCATTTAAAAGAATTTCAGAGTCTAGGGGTGGGGTAGGGACTTGGGGAAAGGGTGAGAAAAGTTACTATGAGCTACAGTGGGCTTTCTTCATCCTTCAGGCACAATGAGGCTTGATGGAAAACTAGTTCAAAACATGCAATGTATTGAGCATATTTAAAATATAATTAGGAGACTACTTCCAGCAGTTGGGGAGGTCATTTGGAGCATGTACTGACATGCTTATCGGATACCAGTCTGTAGCCAATCTGTTGCTTATACACTCGTTTTCAAAAGCTTTCCATTAAAAAGCAGCATCACAAAGGGGAAGTTTGTGTATCTGGCATAAACCTAACTATGAATTATGGTTTATCTTTGAGAAAGTCCAGCCATCAGTGGTTAATTCACCTAACCACAGTAGATGAAACTATGTTTTTTTCCCATGGATGATCAACAGTACTTCAATAATGAAAAAAGCCTTCTGAAAATGTTTTCAATTTCTTTATCACATCTTTTGATTCCTCCTTCCGTTTTATAGCATATAAAATTGGAGGAAGAAAAAAAGAGTGATTGCCAAACCACAGGCTACAAATATACATCCATTCATTCAAATCCCTGTGTGTTGTGCATGTTATCCTGTAAAATGTTGTCATCTAACCAAGGGTTCAGCTACCTCAGGGTGGTACCATTCTGTGGCAGGCAGGCAGGCAGGCAGGCAGGCAGGCAGGCAGGCAGGCAGGCAGGCAGGCAGGCAGGCAGGCAGGCAGGCAGGCAGGCAGGCAGGCAGGCAGGGAGATGGTGATGATTGCTCTACTGATTGCCAGCCTTCCCTTTGACATAGCAATCAGGCATTCAAAAAGTCCCAACCAGCATAAAGGAGCACCTATGGAGATATTCTGTCATCCAGATCATGGTTGTTCCAAAGGTGCTTTTCCAAATGGCAACTGGATTTTCTTGGTTTATTCCTTGAAAATGTTTCGCTTCTTATCCAAGAATTCTTCAGTTCTGACTGAATGATGGGGAATGGAAGGACTGATAAATCCCTTTTTGGGACAACATAAAGGAGGCGTTTGAAAATTTGTTTGCAGCTCAAGGAGCTGATGGCTGAAGATTTTTCTCTATGGTTTGAGGAAGAAGCTGGTAAATTGGATGGGAAACTATTTCTCTATGCCCATGGTAGAAAAGCTAATACAGATAGTCCTCGACTTACAACAGTTCATTTAGTGACCGTTTGAAGTTACAGTGGCACTAAGTGACTTATGACGTTTTTCACACTTACGACCATTGCAGCATCCCCATGGTCACGTGATCAAAATTCAGATGCTTGGTAACTGACTCATATTTATGACGGTTGCAGTATCCCAGGGTCATGTCCTTCGGGAGTTGGGCGGCATATAAATTTTATAAAATAAATAAATAAATAAATGTGATCACCTTTTGCGACCTTCTGACAAGCAAAATCAATGGGGAAGCCAGATTCACTTAACAACTGTGTCACTAACTTAACAGTTGCAGTGATTCAGTTAACAACTGTGGCAAGAAAGGTCATAAAATGGGGAAAAATTCACTTAACAAATGTCTCATTTAGCAACATAAATTTTGGGCTCAAAATTGTAAGTCGAAGACTACCTGTATTTTGAAGTCACTTCCAGTGAGGAAAGACAAACTGAGATATTACGGCTGAAAGGCAGCTGGATACTGGATCCAGACTGCTGAAAATTGTCTCTAGATGGGGAGATCTTTAGATTACCTATGCATACTCCAGACAGCTGTTTTTGGTAAATACCGTATTTTTCAGAGTATAAGACGCACCGGAGTATAAGACGCACCTTACTTTTGGGGGAGGAAAATAAGGGAGAAAAAATTCTGCCTGCCTACCAGCGTCCTTAGCCTGGTCAGCTTCAGCACATTAGTTCGCTGGTTGTGAGCGTGTGCGTGTGCTCGCTTTGCTCGCACTCGCGTCATTGGGGCTGCTAAGCAGCTTCAACAGCACAGCTGATCGTCGGAGGGAGCTCCAGTGAGTAAAACAGGCGAAGCGCGGAAGCGGTAAGACAAGGCAGCAGCTGTTCCGGGTTGCCATTTTGGGCTTCGGGCCTCGTGTTTTCAGTCTCCAAACGCTCCGTTTGAGAGCCGTTCAAGGCTGCGGGGATTGCCAAAGCCGATTGCCGCCGATTGCCGCCCAAAAACGCGATGCGACAGAGTCCAAAAATGGGCGTGCGGAGGCCTAAAACACGATGCGCAGAGGCCGAAAACTCAAGCCATTGTCTGTGGCAATCTCTGCAGCCAGGAAGAGGACACACGGAGGCCGAAGGGTGGGGGACGGCGGGTGGGTGGAGCTACATTCGGAGTATAAGACGCAAACAAATTTTCAGCATTTTTTTGGGGGGGGGGGGAGTGCGTCTTATACTCCGAAAAATACGGTATATAGCAGAAACTGATGTTTATTGGTCTCTTGCAAACAGTTGGGAGTCATGCGATTCCATTGTGCTCTGAACCATTAATCTAGCCTCTTAGGGGATCTCAAAGTTGAACCAAACCATCTTTTTAATCACTTTGGAGCTTCCCCCCCCCCCCTTATTGTTCATTAAAGTTAAAAAAAAAAAAAACTTCAGAACTGCAAGTTTGGCACTTGCTGGGTGTTTCTCTTCAATCGATTTAGAAAGAAAGAAAATTATACATATACAGTTTTAAGAATTTTTCTTTTTTGCAATACACAGCAAAAGGGTTATTACAGTTTTGATTTTAGAAAGTTTTTTGTAAATGGATTAAGGATTCAGATGAATTTGAATTAAAAAAAGATTTTGAAGTTAATTAAAAAGACCCTCTCTCATGAGAATTATTTTTTTGCTTACATTACATTAACAAGTCTTTGAAAGTTTGGACATTAGAGGGCACCAGATGGCTACTTTAAAAGAAACATTTGACACTTGGGTCTCAAGCTGTTTAACTCTGCAATGGAATCAAAAGATGTTATTGAAGAGGAACAAGCTTCATTAAGTAAAACTGAAACAGAGATTAAGTTGGATTTTAAAATTACAATTTACAAGAAAGGGAAATATTGGATTGACAAATAGAATTGGATGACTTAAACATTTAAAAAGCTATAGAATAAACCAAAATAGTGATGTAGATTATTATTGTTTTTATTTTGAATTATAAGGAATTTAATGGAGCTGCTTCACTAGAACTAGAGGGATTTTGATAAAAGTGACAAGAATTTTGAGAGAAGAGACAAAGAGAAATTGGAAAGCAGCGTTAGAAATTTATTTGTGGGTTTCAAAGATAGCTGGCAGAAAAAAAAATATGGAAATGGTTTATTTGATTAGTTTCAAGAAAACAGTTCATTTTTGGACAAAAAAAGCCAATTCTAGTTCCATTTATGTATGCCTTCTCATCCCCTTTACATTTAAAGGTCTTTTAAAAGTAAATTTTGAACCAAAAATGTAATCCCAAATTAAATATTTGCACTTGAATTGTTTCATGTACTCCATGTCATAACAACTCTTAGCATTAATCTGGTCAGGAATTTCTTTAACAGACTTTTCTAAATATTGAGGGGCTAGAGGTGAATGGATCGCCCGCTCAAAGAGACTTGCACTTTTCTTTGGGGGGTTTTGTGCAACATCACAATTTCGTTTAGCACAGAACAACAACAACAACAATTTATTATTACAGTCTTAGACCAGAACGAATAGAAGCACTCAGTATATATACACTTAAAACTTCTAGTATAAAATAATAAATAACAACTAAAATCTATAATAAAATCCGGTCTGTCTATTATACATGGTCTGACTATACGATAGTTGCAATCCCTAAACTGTGTGGCCCGTTGTAGGTTCAACGCTAAAAGGGAAATGACTAAGCAGTGCAAAGGGTTTGCCACAATTTTTATATAACATCGCTATGGTGGAGAAGACACGTGTTTGCGATGAATCCCCAGTGCTGCTGCGCAGAATCTGGCCACCTGTGCTGTAATTATGGACTGTTCATCCTTAAGCAGCCACTGAAGATAGGTAGTGTCGGAACGGCCAGTATACCTAACAGTTATTGGCAGAATATGTTTTTTTCCTAATCTCCGTATAAAAGGAACATCTAAGGAGCATGTGACCTACAGTCTCCACCTCTCCTGAGCCGCTGGGACAGAGTCTTTCCGTCAATGGTATTCTTTTATACTTGCCATACAGGACGGCCGATGGAAGCTCATGGCACTGTGCCAGTGCAAATGCTTTCCGCTGGTTTGCTGACTCCAACTGACTAAGATAGCTGGCAGGAGCAACAACACATCTAATGGCATCTGGAGCCAGAAACAGCGGAGCTTTCCCTAAGTCTGCCTGCCTCTCGATGTCCTCCACCCTTTGTCGCAGGATTTGTCTTGCTAGATCATAGTCCATCTTGAATATTAAAGCTGGAGAGAAGCCTAGTTTGGCAAGGTTGGACTCGACAGCCTTGATCCAAGATGAAGAGAATTTGTCTTGGAGGATTAATGGAGCAAGACCTTGTGGAAAGAAGTAAAGCTTTAGCCAGAGATTTAAGGACGCTATACAGATTCTTGCTTCGACTTTTGTCAATTCTGTCTCCAGGCGCAGAAGTGTATTTGAAACACAACGCGGCATCTGGAGAATTGATCTAATGAATTTGGATTGAACTATTTCTAATGATGTAAAACATGAAGCTGATGGACTGAGCAAGGTCCCATAAAGGAGCTGGACTAGCAGAGATGAGTTTGGTTAATAACAGGGCACTCAAGCCCTGTTCGCTGTCAGTTTTCTGAATTTTAGAAATCATATTATTACCTGTATTTCATCTTGTGTGCTTCAATGAACCAATTTCCAGTCACTGATCTATTATTATGAGTTAAATCACTGTCAGGGTATACGCAGAATGGAGGAGACTGAGGCAGTGACTGGTTTCTGGCCCTTGAATCTTGGGTGGCTGAATGGACTACCTGCTGGATCCCAGCATTCTATACTTAAGAGAATTATTGGCCTAGACCTGGTAGAAAAGTCTTGCCTCTCAGCCAGCTTTGCTAATGAAGCACATACTTTTTATTCCAATGATGGCCGCAGATGTTCAAACGCTCACTGCCATTTACTGTAATAAAGCATGGAGAATCCCAAAGATCAACATTGCGCTCATGTATGATAAATGCAAACTATGTCTTTTCTCCAAGGGAGCAAATCTAAATTCTAACCTCCATTAGAAAAACACACAGCTTATCTTTTTGTTTTTTGCATTTATCATTTGAAATGAATAATTTTGAAATAGGTCTCGCTCTGGTCCCTAGCAAAACTAGCAATACAATGCAAACCAGTGCTCTTTGGCTAACTCACAACTACCTGTGTTATTCAAACCTTCCCCCCCCCCATAGTACATGCTCCCCAGCAACATTTTTCCCCCTTCATTATTTCTCTGTGATATTGTCTTCAACTCATTTCCAACCATGAGGTAGAATTAAACCAGCCTTAGCTGAACTCTTATTAAAGTGCTACTTATCCCTTATTCCCAATATGGTCCAAAGACAGCTTCAAGATGGAGACAATGTGTTAGTCTACAAAGCTCGTTAATCTGGAGGGAAATCAGGTGGGGGCAGTGATGTGCAATAGAGGCAGGACAGGGATCAGCAATGGAAATGGCAATTTCCACACCAATTATTTTTCTGCCAAGGATGGAAAACCTCAGCTAGGCATTGGAAAAGGCCCCCAAGAGCCTAATAGATTCAGAGTTTGGACAGAAGCCAGGAACCAAATCCATGTAGGGCATAATGAAAAATAGGGCTGCTCTTAGAGTTAAGATTCTGCCCCCCCTCCACACATTAGGTAGAAATTTGAAGGAAAACTGTATTTCTATGTGCAAGAATGTAATTACAGTTCTTTTGTGTGAGGTTTTCCTTTACTAAAATCCTGAATAAAGTGGTAGCAAAACTCCAATTCACTTCATGTTGTTCTCTGAATGAGGTGAGAGTTCACAGACAATGGGGGCTTAGGATATGTACAATGTGCATAGCTCCATTCTCTGTCACTGTCTCAAAGTCAGCAGTGGTAAACCACTTCCTTATTATTGTTAAGAAAGCTACTGGATGTGTTTGGTTCTTAAAAATGGACAGACTTCACTTCAGACTGTCTGGGTTCATGCAGCAGCTAAGTTAAAATGTGGTCAGCTAATTTATGGCTTCAGGCATTGTATGAGTCCCACCAGAATAGTTGATTTATACTCCAGTCTGAGAAGCAAACTCAGGCAAATTGGTTAATGTGGTAAACTACCATAGAATTCCATACACAGTTCATAGCAAACTTTGAAAAACATGAAATGCCTATTTGTAACAGAGGTATCCACATATGTATCTTATTATTTATTGAATTTATATGCTGTCCATCTCAACAATACAACTCTGGCCAGCTTACAATATAATAGAAGTGAAAAAGTGGGGGTGGGGAATTAAAATAGAATAAAAAGTTAAAAATTAAAATTAGAAACCAAGATGATGGGCAGCCTGGGGGAGAGAATCTTCTCTATTCCATCAGCCACCACCAATGTAGCGGCAGCAGAGCCAAATTTTTAGGCTCTTCCAGAAGGCCAGGAATGTGGGGGCTGACCTCATCTCGGACAGGAGAATATTCCAGAGGGAGGGGGCCACAGCAGAAAAGGTTCTTCTCCTCCTGGATCCTGCCAGCCATAATTCTTTGGCTGACAGGATCAGAAGTAGCTCTTTATGCTGGAACAAATGGGGCAGGTTAATCTCAACAGGGTAAGGCAGTTCCTCAGATACCCTGGAACCCTGCCATAAAGGGCTTTAAAGGTAATGACCAACACCTTGAATTGGATCTGGAAGCAAACCGGCAACCAGTGCAACTCATATAACAGCAGTGTCACTTCTGCCACCCCAGGTGCCTCCAGAACTGTCCACACCGTATCTTCGCATATTGATCAGTACTCAGAACCAGTAGTGCACTCTGGAGACCAAAGGTCCCAATGAACAGAGAAACAGAAATAAATCTAGCATGTGAAATCCTGCTACATATCTAAGATACTCTTCTTGAAAAGATAGTATACAAAAAGTAATTTTTGTACTGGCTGAATAAAAAAGTATGTTTGCAGTGCTTCTTCATTGCTATGCTTTACAAGCATATCATTTATATCAATGGGAATGTGTAGGATTTTGAAAAAAGAACACTGCTCCCACCTCAGAAAATATTGAGCATGTGAGAACCAAATCTTATTTTTAAGGCTTATGTGGATAATTGTAAGATTTTAAGAAGCAAAATACTAGGTTAGATACGACACACACCTGTTCCAGAAACAAACCACAGAATGAAAACTAGAGATGGTGTATTGAGATGAATATTTATGTAAAATAGGAATGCCTCAAGTATTTTAAAATAAAAGGAGAAAACCAACACGTCAGGGGACAGACTAGAATTCTTGTGTTTTAACATATTGATTTGGCATGCCTAAAGAGCATGAAGTTACGGTATTATATAAGCCCAAATTGCACAGCTGATTTTAATAGCAATTATATTATAAAACAGCTACCTTGACTCTGAATGTAGGGCTATTAATACTGCAATTAATGCTAAGATAAGTGTTTCCTACCAAATACCTGAGGTAGTGATGTAATCACATCTTTGTGTTTTACCAGCCAGAAGACAAGGGTGAATATAAAGAGAAGCTAGCAGGCAGGAGAACATTATTCTTCCCTTGACTTTATGATGGGAGGCGAGGAATATAAAGCTATTTGTAGGGCTAGACAGGGACATTACAGAGCCCCAGGAGTCTCATGCGAACATGAGCATGTTCTGTGCCTCCTGGAGAGAAGGCAGGCATAAAGACATTCAGTTCAACCCTGGGGACCAGATGAGCACACTGTGGCAATAGCAAAGAAGCATTTTGTCACGGCTTTCTTCCAAATTGATCTTTCAGCTTCCTAATCTAGTTTACCACCCAAATTATCTCCCTGTGATCAGATATCCCAAATACTAACCACATCTATCTGTAGCCTTTTCAAGGGTGTTCAAAATGTGCTGCCACCTGCTGGGGCCAAAACATTTCATCCAGTTTGTTAAATTCAGTATCTTCCAATTAAGTTCATGCTACTTCTTTACTATTGGAACTGTCAAAGAGAAAAAGGTGTTTTGTAGTGCATCAAGATCAGGGGTGAAATCCTCCCGGTTCAGGCGAGTAGGTAACGGTTGCAGCAGCTGGTTCGGAGAACCGGGATGGCAGCGCAAAGCTCCACCCACCTGCCCCTACATCATCACTTCCTGTTTTTTTAAAAAAACTTTTTAAAGCCTATTTTCCTGCCGGTTCCCCTGAAAGAAAGAAACAGAGAGGGGGGGAGTG
>QLTV01003412.1:303162-323284 GCA_003457575.1 Thermophis baileyi
AGGTTGGCTCACTCCTGGCTCCAATTAGCTCTTGGAGAAGTCATTGGGCTAGGGGTTCACATACTTTTTCCTCCCTGCACTGTGAATGTTTACATGTTATGTTCAATTAAACCATGGCAACATCTAATGTTTGTGTAGTATTATTTTAAGCAGACTGTGTTCTTCTATTGTTGTGACTTAGATGAAGTTCAGAGCACATTTTATGACCAATTCATGCAAAAATCCACGTAATCCTAAAGGGTTCACATACTTTTTCTTGCAACTGTAATTTAGATCAGTGTTTCTCAACCTTGGCAACTTGAAGATGGGTGGCCTTCAGCTTCCAAAATCCCATCTTCAAGTTGCAACGGTTGAGAAACCAGTGCCTGCCTGTCTGTCTGGATCTGGGAGTCCCCTAGGATCTTAAGCTTTCTTATTCTCCACAATCTTTTGTGTGCACAATGCAAGCTATTCGGTTGTGCCATTCCTGCCTACATCTTACACCCTGCCACTTTGTGTTGGACTATCTGTGAGGCCTCTTTACATAACCTGCTAGCATTGGTCCTTTTTAGTGTGGTAGATCCCTGCTTCTGTGGATCTGGTGTTTAGTACTTGTTCTTGTGCTGCTGTGATCAGTGTCTCAGCGCTATCTTTTAGTCCAGCCCATTCCAGTCATTGGGATTTCCCATTGTCTGCCACCTCCGCTACTGTGTCTGTCAACCGTATATCCTATTAAGGATCTTGCCTTAGCTCCCCACCTCTCCATTCCTCTCTCTCTCTTTCTCTCTCTCTATATATATACATATGCATATGCATATACATATACACCTATATAATTTCAAAGATAAAGTTAAAATACAAAATTACAGCAAAAAAGGAAAAATAAGGATTTATTTTTATATCAAAACTTCTATTTTTTGAAGAATAGAAATATTCAAAACTCAAAAAGGAAATAATTTGAATGTTTTAAATAAATAATTTGAAAGGAACCCTTCACTTATTCCTTATTTAGTTTCTTGGAACTGATTCCTTTTCTATAGCTTATCCTGGTGATATCTTGAAATAACATCAGTACTATTTCCTTCTCGGTTTATTTCTTGTAGCTCATATTTCTTTCAGATAAGTTTGTCTCTTATGCATGCAGTGAGAAATGTTGATACAATGTCTCACACAGTCTTTGTATCTTCATGAAGTAAACACTCTATTTGCATAGTCAATATTCTTATCCATAGGTTTTAGATCAGGAAACAATTCATTAAGGTTTGTCACCAAATAATCAATTATATCAGCAGTTTCTCTAAAATCTCTGACCCTTAGATTATTTCTTTTGCAGTACTCTGATCTTGTAAATTTGCCAAATTTATCTTGTTATTTGAAATATCTTTTTTGAACCTTTTCTATCTTAGATGTATTCTGTATGCTAGAATCATATGATTGGCTACCTATTTAAACCTTATTAGACATTTGCTTTGACATTTCCTTAAATTTTGTATTAATTTACTATGCCTGCTAAATTTTCTCTTATTAGCATTATAATCTTCTCCCATTTCAGTTTTAGGTCTTGCCTGAGTTGTCTGATCAATGATTGAATGAGAATCAATGTATTGTTTACCACAATGACTTATCTTAGATGCTTCACCTCTCTTTGTTTTTATTGTTGATTTATTCCTGTTTGTTGCTGGAGGAATGATGAGCTTCATATATTTGTGGTTTCTTCAGATAGGCTGTAATTGCTTTGCTTTTATGTGAGGTACCTTTTCTGTCTTCTAATTTTATTCTTCGTTGTCATTTATCTCCCGCAGGTGACATAGTGGGACTTTATGAAGCAGCTGGACAAAATAATCAGATCTGCACAGGAATTGTCACCCGGACAGCCTCCAATTCAATTACTATCGCAGTTGATGAGCCTCAGAGTAACCTTGTGAGTTTAGATCAGGAGAATTTGTACCGTCTGTTGAAACTTGCCAATGATGTTACATACAACAGACTCAAAAGGTAAGCTAGCAAAGAATGAAATTTTATGTCTTAAACAAAGAATAACAAATTATTTAATAACCAGAATGCTTGAAAAGAAGAAAGGAAAACAGTTATGTGAGGTATAGCTGGGAGATACCTGTCCATTTGCTCCATTGTACCGAGATTTTGGATGATAGCCTCATCTTCCTAGGTTCTGGAACTCAAAGATGCATGAATATTTCTCTATTTTTTATTCACTGGTATATTGGCTGCTGCATTTTTGTCATACACTTTGTAGTGCATATGTTGGCAACATATGTTCATAATCTGAGCCTTTCACTTGTGAAAACGATGAAACAAGTAGGCTCCAGATGGCATGTGCCTGTTGGGTTAAGTTGGCATGTGGTTGGAAGTTGTTTTTTTTAGCCCTGAATGAAGGAGTTAGTGGAAGAGAAGCTAATTTAACTTTACAAGACTGATAATACTAAGTTCCTGGGAAGTTTTGGTATGGTTCTGAGACTACGATATGTCATTTCAAGCTGATCACATTTAAGATATTATTGTTTGGTGTTGTTTCCTAAGCTCTGAAGGAGTTGTCTTTAAGATTCAGTTCCTTTTATTTTCTTCTCTTTGGAAGGGCTTTAAATACACTTAATCACTATGGGTCTGGTCCAGCATCTGATCTTATTGATGTGCTGTTGTGTTCTTCTGAACCTAGTGGTGCCAGTGATACAAGTAAGAACTCTTTCTCTTTTTTTTCTTTAATGAATGGTGAAAAATCTGTGGAAATTAAGAAGTTATTCAGTATCCGTGATTTAATCCACAACTGGTGTCCCTAAAAAGCCTTCCTCTCTTTCCCTCTGTGATGCCTTTTGAAGAAAAGATACAAACCTCATTTTCTTCGTTCAGTGCCGTTTTGCACTGACCTGGCATATATTACGCAAATATAAATATTTATTTCATAGAGGGTAAGCATTTATATCTGGGCAAGTATTGTTCTGTATTGTCTTTATAGATCTTTATAGCACAAGTACAAATGTGTATTCATTTATCAAAACGATAGTTGTTGACTAGATTCTCACATCCTGCTAAGGCAGGGGTCGGCAACTTTAAACACTCAAAGAGCCATTTGGACCCGTTTCCCACAGAAAAGAAAACACCAGGAGCCACAAAGGTCGTAACCGGAAGCCCCCCGTTCAATTCTGGAGTTGACCGGAAGTCTGGTTCCCCCACCATAGAGTCTCCTCCTAGCACGACATCCTTTTTCCTCTACCTGTCCTAACTGAAAGCCCTATCAATTGTGGAGCCGACCGGAAAACCCGTCCCTTGCCATAGAGTCTTCTCCTGGCGCGCCGTGCTTCCCCCCCCTCCAACCGGAAGGTCCTCTCAAAATTGTGGTGCTGACTGGCGACAGGGAGCCACAACAGAGGGATGAAAGAGCCACATGCAGCTCAAGAGCCGGGGGTTGCTGACCCCTGTGCTAAGGTATAACACATTAACACAGAGTGATTGTTGAGGCTTAGACAGTGTGGGATAATGCATATCTTGACAATTCTCCCTCTAGTTTTCCACCTTTAGTAAACATTCTAGCAAGGAACAGAAATTTGTCCATTTGTTTTGTTTTTCACCATTTAGATGTAACTTGTAATTATTTCCTGCATTTTCCTAATTGAACATAATTACCTCAGGCTTTGCTCCTGTTTAGTGTTGTATTGTTCCTGAAGCATTTCATTTATTTTCATCTATGCCTTAGTCTCAGTATATACAGTACACTGCTTTTATTGCATTCAGCAAATCTTCAATCCCATATTCACGAAAAGCATTCCATAATTCAAACTTATTTATAATCTACTTTCTTTAAATCAGTGGTTCTCAACCTTTCTAATGGCACGACCCCCCCGCAACCCCCCCGCCGCCGCCGTGACCCCCCCTGCCGCCACCGCAACCCCCCATTTGGGTTCTTTTACCCTCTGCGCATGCGCAAAGCATTCTGCGCATGCGCAGAGGGTAGAACCCCCCAAATGGCGGCGTCCGGGCTACCAGCTGACGGCGACCCGCAGGCACGGCCGAACCGGGACCTTTTTACCCCTGCAGTGACGGTGGCACCAAGATGGCGGGCTAACGCGCGCGGCGACCCCTGTGAAATGGTCGTTCGACCCCCAAAGGGGTCGCGACCCACAGGTTGAGAACCGCTGCTTTAAATCAAGTGTCTAAACTTGCTTTTTCACATTAGTATATTTCTCAATTAATTCTGAAGAACAAAAATCTGATCTGCTCGTGTATGCCCCTCCCCCTCTGGTATAAAATCAAACCACATTTTCTAATTTTGCTTATCACCTCTCATACTCATAATCCAAACCCCAGATTATGTCCATCCAGCACTCATGCTGCGTACTCTCCATTTGTCTTTATAGATCCTGTGCAGATAATGTTCAACATTTCATAAACTGACTCTTTATTTTTCTGTTTCCATTTATCAAGAACCCAATTATGCCAGTAGACACAATTCCTACTGTTAGCAAGCATAGTAATATACTTACACTGAAATCTGTACAGAGATTTTTTTCCCCTTAACTTGAGTGAAACAACTTAAATGACCTCAAAAATTATAGATGGCCATATAAGTCATTTTAAATAAATAAATGAGCAAACCTGTCTATGAGGAAAAAGTCACAGTCGTATAATGCCTTCTTTCTGGTGTATAATAATAGCAGACAATGGTTTATTTAGTGTTGTATGAACCCGATCACTACACTCTGTTAAGCTATAAAACATGGTTTAAATTGTGTGAGTCAAAAGTACTTTAGCGCATACATCAGTACAAGTTAAAATGAAGTCATATGTATGTGTGTGTGTGTGTGTGTTTATGTGTATATGTATATGTATAGGAT
This sequence comes from Thermophis baileyi, assembly GCA_003457575.1. Taxonomy (NCBI): domain Eukaryota; kingdom Metazoa; phylum Chordata; class Lepidosauria; order Squamata; family Dipsadidae; genus Thermophis; species Thermophis baileyi. The sequence goes on from QLTV01003412.1 coordinate 307,989, forward strand.
TTAAAGGCCAATTATATAAAGGCCAACCAATAGAAATAAAGGACAATCGATATGTCAGAAAAAAAACACATATAATAACTTGGGTAATTCTATTCTGAATAGAAGAGAGAGAATACTTTTTAGAAACTTGCCTACATTTAAAAATAAGTACCCAGAAAGCTCACCGTAGAGAAACCTAGAATTTGGGAATCATATATAAAGACAGTTTTTAACCACCAGAGGTCAGCATTTTTCTATGAGCAGCACAGCCATAACAGTGCTATTGTCACTTTTCCCAAAATGTGCTGCTTCTGCAGAAAAAAAACAGACCTAGGTATCCCTGTAAAGCCAGAAAAATTCTGATAATTTTTGTGCTGCTCGTCTCTATTCTTGTCAGATTCTCTTTTGTACTGAGATGTCTTTTTATCCCACCTATCCTTATTGATCAACAATCAGAGGAGAAGTGAGGGCCTTTAAGAATCAAGGGCAGCAGGTGAATCCAGAATGCCTCTTTTCTCTTCATCATTTCCTATAATCATTTGATCACACTGAATTCCAACCAACTAGAACATCAGATCAGTTTTATATGAGTTTTTATCTGTGATAAACGCTAGTGTAAGCAATCATATTTGCTGGTACTCCTGGACTGCTTTTAGTGGTTGAGTGGTTTTTCTTCTGTGTTTTAAATAGTTCCAGTTAGATTTTGGGAATCCTGATGTATTAAAGAAAAGGTTAAAAATGTGATGCTTTGATTGAGTTAACTGGGAAACGGAAACAAGAGTATGCTGTTGTACTCCTGTCCTGCTTTAGCCTTGCCATTAGGTCACCATAGATGCTGGACTGAGCAGCCTCTTGGTCCCGTACAGCAGTTCCTACATTCTTAGAAGGGATGGATCATAAAAGAAACAGCAAATTTTGCTGTTTGAAACTGCCTGAAGACAGTTTCCTGAAGCTTACACCCAAATAAATGTATACATACAGTACGTTACTTTCTTCAGCATTATGTTTTTTGATAGCTGTGTTCAGGTGCACTTGGTGTCACTCAGAAGTAACTGAATTTCAGCCCCATAGCAAAAAACAGGTCCACTTTCTTAAATACTAGTAGCATTCAAGTAATAAAATCCAAAAGAAGGTGCGCAGAAAAAGCCCAAACCAACTTGCCATAAATAATGATATATTTTGAGGTTGACAGTAAATACTGCCTCTTTTTCTGTTTTCCCTAACACTTGCAGTCTTTCCTTGAGAGAACATAAAAATGGCAGTTTATAAATTGCTTATACCTTTAGTGAATTGTGAAAAATAAGAAGTCTAAATACTGGGGCAAAATCATTGCTGTGAATGAATGCGGAATTTTTTCCACGAATTAATCTTTCAGGTAACTTAATGTGGTAAAAAAAAGCTTCTGTCTTTTTACTAAAACTATCTCATATTTCTCACCTGCATCATAGATGCACTGTCCTGTTCTTGAATCTGTTCTGCAGAAAAATACCGAATGCATTATAATTTTCTCTAGTGATTATTTATGCACCTTGGCAAATAGGCACCTTATCAGCTTGCCTGACATGCCTTCCCTCATTCTGCATTTGTCAGCTGATAAATGAATCTGATCTTGTGAATAACTTAGAATGCAGTATAAAATGCCAAGTGGAGCCAAAAGCTGCTTTAGCATTCATGATGTATAGGACTTTTGGCTTTTGAAGGTGTAGCTTAGTCATGAATAACAAACCAGAGCTCATTCATGCTGTCACAAGAGCTGGAATCTTTCATTTGTACTGTTTTGCTAAGGGCTGCAATATTGCCTTATTCATCAGCAAGAAGTGGAACATAAGTATGGAAAATGGAAAATGCACTAAAAGTATGTTTTTTTTAAAAAAAAAAGTCCCTACAGCTCATGTTAAAGTAATTGAAAGTTTAAGGTGTTCAAATGTTCACAACAATTTTTAAAGGTTGATTTTATATGTGGAAAGAGGATTTACTTAAATGTTCTTATTTTTAGGCATTAAAAGAAATTTTGATTGTGCATGTGACATTTTTAATAATAAAAACAATATAAAACATAGCAGAAAAGCTTAAAACGACATGTTGCTTGGATCAGCAGTTCCCAACCTTTCCGGTTACGCGAACTGGCAGCAGTGGCAGGGGAAGGGATAGTTTTGCGCGCTTGCCCGCCATTTGCGCAGCCCAGTTCCCAACAGGCCCCAAACCGGTACCGGTCCATAGACAGGGGGAGTTGGGGACCCCTGGCTTGGATAATCTATAAAAAATAGAAATATAGGATGATGATAACTTTCTAACATATTCTTTACCAATCATTACAAAACTTGCTGTTACTATGATTTTACAAACATCTGTAATTTGCTTTTTGTGTTTTTAAACAAACTTGCTATTCGCATTATTTTAATAAAATCTGCCTCAGAAACAGTTTTATGGTAAAACTGTAATGCTAGCACCTCTTTACTTCTTGCAGAAGAGCCATTCCAATCGGGCATCTTAGCAGCAGCAAATTTGGAGAGAGAATTCTTTTCTTGCCGTTCAGAATGCAAAACCTTTTGGCATCCTGATCCAGCAAAGTGGCATAGCTGCCCCTTTTGACGTGCCAGCTCCTATAGCTAGAGAGGAATTAAATTGCCCATTTAGTGTCTTTTGCCAGTCTGAAATTAAAAATGCCTGTTCCAAGAGCATTTGCCAAACTAACGATGACAACAACTCCTACTTACCAACTGCTCCCCTATATATAAAATTGCTGTTTATATTTTAGTTGATTTCCTCCGGATTTGGGTGAATAAATGTTCTTCTGCTTCTTCCTGCAATACTGGCATCAAATAAGCTAAAGGCCTCCTCATCTTTGCAATTGAAAAGTTGGTGGGATGAAGAGGAGGAGGTGGACAGTAATAATAATCATGGTATAATAATGATAATGGCAACAATAATATCAACATTGGCATAATATCAATTCCTGAGATACACCCAGAGAAAAAATAACATTTTTACAGAAGTGAGGGTCTTCTGAAAGTTCCCTTTCCCCATTCCAGTTGGGGCTGTATACTAGAGGCAGAAGTGAAATGTTACACAGGATGTTAATTGACAGTTCCACTCCCTCCCCTGCAACTATCATCAAGAAAAAAAGGGTGGTCCTGAATTAAGAAATAAAGGTATAGACTTTTATGTAGTTATTTTAAAGTTTGCACAGCACTCAAAACATGAGGTTTCAGGAAAACAAGACAGAAGTTGATATTCATACCTGTTAGCTCCATTGTTCTAGCTAGGACCGCCCCCCCTCTCTCACACAGAGAGGTGAGGGGGGGGGGAGAGAGGAGCATTTTCCAACTGACTAAAGAGTATTTTCCTTGCAGCCTTCCAGCAGCCACCATTGTCTCTTGGCCATTTCAAGGTAGTGCTTCTTGCTCTTCTCACTTCACTGTCTAATGAATTGTTAGCAGTTGTTCTATGAAACTCTGCTGCTCATCTAATTACACATTAGTATTCAAAGCTATAATTAGGGTTTTGGCTCAGCATATTGTTTAAAATATTTGTACTTTTAGGAAAGAAAGGTGTCTGTGTTTTGTCAAGGAATTTCCTAGTAAGAATGTATTCTGTATGGTGGAACAGTTAAAGGCAATGGGCTGTTAAAGCACATTAATCTTCTGTTATTCTTTCAAAGACTGAAAATATTTGCAGTAAAACAGAAACTTTCTTGAGAGATGCCAGGCCTCAGTGGGGGCTTAAAATTGCTCTTAGTAATTATCAGGATGCTTCCTTTGCTGAGAATCTGGTCAGTGTCCAAAAACAGCCTCTTCTTATTTGTATTGTACTTGCTTTCTCGCAAATGTTCTTGGTGAGACTGAGATCCAAACAAATGTTCCTGCCGCTTACAGAGCTTTTGAAGTTCTACGATGAATCCCTGGATGCCTCTCAGAAGGAGGCTGTTTGCTTTTCATTGGCACAGAAGGAACTTGCTATCATCCATGGACCACCTGGAACTGGCAAGACGACAACTGTGGTGGAGATAATACTCCAAGCTGTGGAGCAAGGCTTGAAAGTGAGTGAACGAATACATTTTCTGAGGAGATGCCTATTTCCAGGTCAGAGTGATTTAGCCTGGAAACTTAGGTCTCTGAGGCCATCGTACTATTCTGAGGCAAGAATGGAAGGTGAACCTTGCCATTCAAAATGATGCGCATTTCAGCTTTGGTTAAAGCAGGAGGTGGGAAGTAGCTGGCTGAGTGAGGGGTATTGCCTACAGTTCTTAATAGACCTGCAGCCTCTTTCATGCTTATAGCACCTTCTCAGTGTTTTAAGTCCAGTATGGCAGATGAATTGGGAACGGTCACAATACATACAGATGGTAATCATGCTTTTCTCAGAGTATTAGAATTTAGAATAGAATAGAGTTGGAAGGGACCTGGGAGGTCTTATAGTCCAGCCCCCTGCTAAAGCAGGAGAACCTATACCAGGGGTGTCAAACTCGTGGCCAACGGGACAGATGCATCATGCGCTGGCCACGCCCACCCCCGTTTTAGCAAAGGGGGAAAAAGTTGTGATATGTCACATGACGACAACCTGTTGTGAGTTTGACATCCCTGACCTATACCATTTCAGATAAGTGACCATCTAGTCCCTTCTTAAAAACCTCCAGTGATGGAGCGCCCATGATTTCTGAGGGCATGTACAAGAAATGGCATATGTATAAGACTTGCAGAGTAGGTGTGTGTGTGAGAGAGAAAGTAAGAGAGAGAGAAATGGGCTTTGGGACCATGAACTGCTGGCCAGATGCCTCATATTTGGATGTAGTCAATACTTGATTGTATTGTCCATTACTAATTGCTCTAATGTTTGGAAGGAAACAGTGTTGGAACTGATGAAAAGCTTGTACATAAGTTTGTGTGGAATTGTATGCAAATGTTTGAAAGAATGTTATGTGCAATAATGATGTATTTGTTACTGTATAAAAGTATGAGGATGCTTGATAACTCCATCCTTCACTTTAAAAGGGAGGTATGTAATAGAATAATAGGTTGATACTCTAATATAATTTAAGTAAAAAGTTAACTGGCCTATTTTTTAACAAAGTGTCCAAAAGGTTTTGGGGTGAGGGAAGAAATAATTTTACAAAGAGAGAAAATAAAGGAAAAGGAATTGAAAATATAAAACAAATAATAATTGATAGCCCTTATAGAAAAATAAACTACAGTATGGTATTATGCTCAGAGGAAGAGTTTTGTGTGTGTTAAACTACAATTCCCAATGCTCTCTGTTCACAAAATGTTATTGTTAAATAAAGGTTTAATTGTTCATAATAAACTGGACCTCTGGGTAAATAACCTGAATAAAGTAATCCCCTCTCCCATATCTAAGATACTACACTACTAGGAAAAGAAATAATAGAAGGTAAGATAATATTAGTATAAAATCAAACCTTAACACAGAAACAAATAATTTTGGGTTGGTGGCAGTGGTATTTTAAAATCTATACATTTGTCCTCAGAATACATTTAGAAAAACATTAGGTCATGAGTATGGGAATTTGGATATACTATAAACCTTGGAAGATTCTAGAGAATGGCCATTTGGCAGTATCAAAGATTGGATATGGGAGTCATACGAGGTCTGATTCTCCAGTCAAAATCTCAGCAGAAAGATACATAATTTTATTTCATGAATACAAGTTTTTAAGAATCACCATGTTTTTCTTATAGTTTGGGTTCTTTGAGATGGATAATATTCTTATTTCCACTTAGAAGCTAGGGAAAAACCTTGGAAGTGTTACAAATTCATCCAGGCTACCTGTATTTCTAGAAAACCTTTGTTTTCCCTGCTAATCTCTCTCTATATGTTCTTGGCTGAAGCACAACTGTTTCTGCTCAGAGGAGTTCCTGGATCTTCTGAGATTCAGTGAGATGTAGAAATAAAGCTTTGGAATTAAAGGGTACCATCAGGCACATAAAAGAAAAAGACAAAGCTGAAAGATCCTTGGCAGGTTAGAAGTTAAATTTGGCTGGGACTAGTATTTCAAAGTAATTTTTGTTCTTGATCCTGGTTTAATCCTTTGAATTTGTACTGTTCCTTTTAGCTCAGGTCTGGCATATAATAAAGTCCTTCAAACTCCAGGTCAAATCCTGATCCAGCCTTGACTTGAGAATAATCTCTTTTCCTGGCACTTATAAAATAACCTCCTTTCTTTTCCTTTTGACATTGATGCTTATAGTGTTTCTGTAAACTTTAGATATGAATCCATGTAAGACTAGCTATTTCAGTGAAGCGAATTAATACTGTTTAAAGAGATATTTTTTCTTCCTAGGTTCTCTGTTGTGCTCCCTCTAACATTGCAGTCGATAACTTGGTGGAAAGGCTCTCAGATCATAAGGTGCGGATCCTGCGTCTGGGTCGCCCAGCTCGTCTCCTGGGGTCCATACAGCACCATTCACTGGATGCTGCCCTGTTGCGTGGAGATAATGCCCAGATTGTAGCAGATATCAGGAAGGATATTGATCAAGCATTTGTAAGTTTTGTATTACATATTTGTATTACATTTTATTATCTTTGAAATAATCTGTAGAATAAATTGTGGCTATAAATCTATACACCAGTGATGGCGAACCTTTTTTGGCTCGGGTGCCAAAAGGGTGCGCGTGCGTGATAGCGTGTGCACGCGTGCCCACACCCATAATGCATTGCCCTCCCCCCGTACATGCACACAACCCCTGTGCTGCCCCCCCCGTGCATGCGCACAGATATAGTATAGTCAGTGATGGTGAACCTTTTTTTGCTCAGGTGCCAAAAGGGCATGCGTGTGCGCGATAGCGCGCGCACGTGTGCCCACCCCCATAATGCAATGCCCTCCCCCCCACGCATGCGCACAACCCCCGTGCTGCCCCCCGCGCATGCGCACAGACCTCACTGAAGCCTCCGGACTTCCGGTAGGCTCGTTGGGCTGTTTTTCGCTCTCCCCAGGGTTCAGGAAAGCCTCCTGAAGCCTGGGGAGAGTGAAAAACAGCCAAACGGGCCAAACGGAAGTTCGGAAACGAACTTCCGGTTGGCCCGTTTTTTGCCGTCCCCAGGGTTCAAAAGCCTCTTGAAGCCTGGGGACGGTGAAAAATGGCCCAACGGGCCAACCGGAAACGAACTTCCCGTTGGGCCATTTTTCGCCATCCCCAGGCTTCAGGAGGCTTTCCATAGCGTGTGCACGCGTGCCCACACCCATAATGCATTGCCCTCCCCCCGTACATGCACACAACCCCTGTGCTGCCCCCCCCGTGCATGCACACACGGGCCAACGGGCCAACCGGAAGTTGGTTTCTGAATTTCCAGTTGGCCCATTGGGCTGTTTTTCACCGTCCCCAGGGTTCAGGAGGCTTTCCTGAAGCCTGGGGAGAGCGAAAATGGCCAAAAAGAAGGCCAAAAATCAGCTCCATCGCATGCGTGCTGGAGCTGACATAGGGCAACGCCTCGCATGCCCTCAGATATGGCTCCGCGTGCCACCTGTGTGCCATAGGTTCGCCATCACATAAATCTATAGTGTTCTTTGTGACATTGTATTCTTGGAATAAGTACAGTGCTATGCAGAAATGATTGAATATGTGTCTTCTTGAAATTGAACCAAAACTCAGCAGGTATATAAGCAGTGTTGGGTTGAATGGCTAAAATTAAAAATATCTATAGCTTTGTAACTGACTTTGACGTAACGTGATACAGGTAGTCCTCGACTTACAACAGTTCATTGAATGACCATTCAAAGCTACAACGGCACTGAAAATCGCGACTTACGACCATTTTTCACACTTATGACAGTTGCAGCATTCCAATGGTCACGTGATTTACATTCAGATGCTTGACAACTGACTCATATTTATGACGGTTGCAGTGTTCAGGAGTCATTTTGCGACCTTCTGACAAGCAAAGTCAATGGAGAACCCAGATTCACTTAACCATGTTACTAATTTACCAACTGCAGTGATTCACTTAACAAATATGGCAAGAAAAGTCATAAAATGGGACAAATTCACTTAACAATTTTTTCACTTAGCAACATAAATTTTGGGCTCAATTGTGGTCACAAGTTGAGGACTACCTGTATTCTGTAGAATATTCAGGATTCTTTAGGATCCAGTCTTTTCTTTCCATTTTCTTTTTTCCAAGTTTTCTAGCACTATTAAGATCAAATTGAGATTCCTCACTCAGTTTTTCTCTGCCCTTCTCTCCTGAGTACTTTCTGGTTTTGTTTTGTTTTTTGTTTAAACCAGAAAGTCCAGTTGCCTCTTGAAAAAGCGCCTTTGGGACAATCACCGTGGTTGTTAAGCAAATTATGTCGTTAAGCAAATTCAGCTTTTCCCATTGACTTTGCTTGTTGGAAGCCCCCTGGAAAGGCCACAAATGGCGATCACATGGCCCCAGGACACCGCAACTATTGTAAATACATGCTGGTTGCCAAGAGCCCAAATTTTGATCACATGATCAGGGGGACACTGCGACTGTCATAAGTGTGAGGAACAATCACTTTTTTTCCAGTACCATTGTGACTTCAAATGGTTGTTAAATGTATAATCATAAGTCGAGGACTACCTGCGAAGCAGGCAGAAAAGAGAGGCCTTTATGTGAGGGTTGAAAGGAGAAAATGTTAAGTGGCTTGCTTGTTTGTTATCTTTTAAATTCTGCTGTGCTCAGCACTATGAGTCTTTTCAGTGGCACTTTTTAATACAGTTCAACTTAAGATTTTCTGTAAAGTTTAATGTTATTTTTATTGTTTGCTTTGTCTTTTTCAGGGCTAGAAAATTGATTTTAATAAAAGATGAGGTTTGGGGAATTTTGAGAGTAATCTCTTCACCAAGGATAGCTCAGTTGCAAACCTCTGTAGAGGCATGCAATATATTCTAGCTGTACTAGGTCCCTAGAGAACTTGTAAGGATGAAGAATGAAAGGTATAGGTCAGGGGTCCTCAAACTTGGCAACTTTAAGACTTGTGGACTTCAACTCCCAGAATTCTCCAGCCAGCTATGCTGGCTGGAGAATTCTGGGAGTTGAAGTCCACAAGTCTTAAAGTTGCCAAGTTTGAAGACCACTGGTATAGGTCAAGGATTGATTGGCTCGCACTAAATGGAAAGTCAGCTGCCTTTGCATCACACTCACCATTCCTAGGATCCTCGAAGTCATTTTCAATCATTTTCTTGATTGGGCCAAAATTAATTATTCAGAGGAGTATAAGGGATTTATAATTTATACACAGAAACTATAAAGAGTTCTCATTGGAGAACAAGGACAGTGATCTCCATTCCTCCCTTAGTTCTCCTGGTAGTGATGATACCTCATAGTGTAGCAAGTTTCATTTGTGCACTTTTGTAAGAAACCAGAAGATCACTTTAAACTAAAAAGAATTAGAGCAAATGACTAGCACTTTGGCGACTTCTCTTTAAATAACAACTCCTTTGTATTCTAAAAATTATCCCTTTCACTTTTCACCCTGCCTCTGAAAACTGATTCCCCCCCCCTCCAACCCTTTTTGCTTTGCCCCATCCTTAAAATGTTCAGAAAAGAAACTGGTGCAAAGTATAGGATCACTGTGTAGGAAAAAAAATCTATACTGGTTGCCAGTTGCCTACTGGACATAATTTAAGATGTGAAATTTTGAACCCCTCTATATTATCATGGTTTTGACTATTTGAGAGACTGCCGATACCACTATGAACTTGCCCACATGCAAAAGAGGCTCTTTTGAAGGAGCTCCCACTGCCACAGGTGAGGCAGTTTTGTTTTCAGGAATGGGCCTATAGAATGTTTATTCCACTGCAGTGCAGTGCAGGTAGTCCTTGCTTAATGACCAGTCGCTTAACAATAGGTCGAAATTACAAAGGCCTCAAAAAAGTAAAGCGTTTCCAACTACCGTAAAATGTCACATCCCACGTATGATCACTATCTGGGTGCTTGGCAACCATTTGCCAAGCACCCCCTCATGTGATTGCCACTTGCCATCTTTCCTGCCAGCCTCCCCAGAGAGTCGATAGGGAAGCCGGCAGGAAAGGTTGAAAACTACTGCTGACTACCGTGTTTCCCCGAAAATAAGACCCTGTCTTATATTTTTTTGAACCCTGAAATAAGCGCTTGGCCTTATTGCCATGCACTCAAAAGCCCGAGTGGGCTTATTATCAAGGGATGTCTTATTTGGGGGGAAACAGGGTACCAGAAGCGCTCCCTGTCATCTCTGGAAGCTGGATGAAAGGGCTCCTTGCTGATCCATGCCTGCTTGAACCTTGGCAACTGAAATTCAATCACACATGGACCCCAGAATCCGTCTCTCCCTGTCTGCCGAAGGCTTCCCTAAGGCAGGGAAAGAAGAATGGCCAGCTACTGGACGAGCCGAGGTGGCGCAGTGGTTAGAGTGCAGCACTGCAGGCTACTTCAGCTGACTGCTAGCTGCAGTTTGGCGGTTCAAATCTCACCGGCTCAAGGTTGACTCAGCCTTCCATCCTTCCGAGGTGGGTCAAATGAGGACCCAGATTGTTGGGGGCAATATGCTAACTCTGTAAACCGCTTAGAGAGGGCTGTAAAGCACTGTAAAGCGGTATATAAGTCTAAGTGCTATTGCTATTGCTATTGCTTGAGCCAAGCAAGCATGCAGCCCAAAATCCCTTCACAGGCATTGTGAGGGGCTCCATTTGCTTTGCCCGTAAGATCATTTAATGACCGCAACAGGAGTGCTGGGATCACTATTACTGAGTGAAAGACCCAGGTGGGTTTCTCCCTTAATGTCTGCTTTGCTCAGTCACCAAGACTCCAGTCTCCATTGTGGGTTGTTAAGTGAGGGCTATCTGAATGTTTTTAATTCCAGCAACTTTAAGATGTGTGGACTTCAACTCACCAGCATGCTGCCTAGGAAAGGCCACACATTTTAAATCTCTGCTGAGATTGTGAAGCACTGCTCCAATATTTGGCTTCTGTTCTTCCCTTATTTAGGAAAATGGCAAATAATCCCCTCTTTCAGTTTTGACTTTTGATTGTTAATTGCTTTCAATGATACTGATTTTCATTTTGATTTTTACAATGCAGAATTAATTATACAGTAAGTGTTTTTTATTACTGTAAGCTGCTTTGAATATTTATATAAGCAGAAAAGCAGGTATACATTTAAAAATATCAAGAATTTAATGAGTAGTTATCAACAGCTTCAGTGGCCATATGTTCATACTAAACTACAAGTCCCATTGTCCCCAGACAGTTGATGGGGTCAGATTGGAGAAGATCCACCCAAAAAGCATTTGTGATGTTCTGATAGCATTTTATCAGAGAAATTCTGCTGCTGTTTTACAATTAACTTGACTACTAAATATGTGCTGTGCTGAGATCATTGTCTCTCTTATGCAGATGAAAACGAGGAAGACCCAAGACAAAGGAGAGAGAAAACATTTTTTTAATGAAATTAAGATACTGAGAAAGGAACTGAAGGAACGAGAAGAAATGGCTATGTCTGAAACCTTGCAAAAAGCTCATGTTATTCTTGCTACGAACACAGGTTAGGAGAATTTTTCTAGATTTGCCTATAAGGTTTAATCAAATGATTAATTTGATTATTATTGATCTAACTGTTCCAACTGTTCCATTTGTAACTGTATTCTACTTAAACTGGAACTCCCAAACTGCATAGTATACTGTATCTTGGAACTGTTTCTTACTCCAGTATATATAAACATACACAGTGCACTATATTTATTATTTATTTATTTATTTGTATATCTCTTTATTATTTTTACCAGTAGCTCAAGGCATCTTCCTCCTCCTATTTTTCCCCACAACAACAAGCCTGTGAGGTGGGTTGGGCTGAGAGAGAGTGTGACTGGCTTAAAGTCACCCAGCTGGCTTCCATGGCTAAGATGAGACTTGAACACATGGTCTCCTGCTTTCTAGCCTGAAGTCTTAACCACTAGACCAAACTGGGTCTCCAATCTTGCTGCCCAATTTATCTTTTTTCTTTTGATCAAATTTTATTCTGTGATTGGGTGATTTGATAACTAACCAATACTATGTGAATTTGAACAGCAGACAAATACGGCTGTTCACATTTTACAAAGCATTGCTTGCCGTTTTCTTGTTCCATTTAATGAAGGAAATGAATGTATGCATTATTTATAGGAATAATTAAGCCCTTGAACCAGCAAAGGAGGGAATTTATTTTTGTTTCCAAGTGCATACTCATGTGCACAGCCTCTTGGAGAGGACTCAACCAGACTGCAATTATTTATGTTTGGGGAACTGTTTCCGATCCCATAAGGATAATTTTCAGGAAACCTTGCAGATAATTTTGTGTAAAGAATACACATTAAAATATCTATTGTACAAAGTTGATTTATGAACACAACATCAGTTCCAATTTCTTACTGAAAATTATATTCCCCTTCTGCTCTGAAATTTCTCATACCAGAGAATTCTGGGCAAGCTCTGGATGTTATTTAAAATAAATACTTTAGTCAACAATCTATAGAAGGCATAAAATCATACTCACTCCTTTGTCAATTTAATTTACTTCTCCTGGAAAGGTGCCAAGGCCTGATGACGAGGTTGTTCAGTCTTATTCTGTTCATCCTACCCTAAGTGATGTCCTTTAAAAAAGGCCATATTCATTTGCAAAAGGGACAGGATACTTCATACAAAGTGGTATTCACTTCTACAGAGGCAGATACCATCTCTGCAATTAGTGTGGTAAATATCAACATGCATTGTCCACACCATCACAGCCAGCCCAGGAAAGGGAATTATCCTCAAGTGACAGGTCTCCAACCATGTCCACTATTTTGTGTGGATTTTAATTGCCATGAATACCCATTCAGATGACTTGAGAATAACCTTTTCTACTAACTACTGTTGAAATAACTTTAAGAACTTTTAGGTAGTTGTCCTGGTCTAGGTTGTTTTGAGGTGCTTGGTCTAATAACTAGGTCCACCATCAAGGTTTTGAAATAATAACATGTTTTCTGAAAATGTGGGGCTATTACAACAAACATAGGAATCCTTTTCCCCTTTAGTTTTTTTCATAAAAACCTGGTTTGCACTGGTTGTCAGAAGCAAAATTTCAAACATTATGGTTTTAGAGGCAAAATGCAAAATTGTTTGTTAAAAGGCAATTGGGAATAGATTACTCAGCACCTTTCCATTTGTTCATGCATGCATGCATGTGCTTGTGTGTATATATGTATATGTGTGTGTGTGTCTACAATCATCTTTTTGTTCCCTTTATAAGCATAAACTCTGCATATGTGCTCATGTTACGTACAGTTACGTATTTTCTGCAAATGAATTGGTTTGAAATTAGTGGCATAGATATCAGACAGGAATGAAGATTTACACTGTTGAATCATCAATTTCTCTGCAGTAGATTCTTTCTCCACTCTCCCCCCACCTTTTTTTAGAAGCATGTTCCCCTTGCAGCAATTATCCAGTTTTTATAACTAAAGGTAGAAATCATTGTTGCCTTCTCTCTTCTGCAAGGTTATTTGGTGCAACCCAATCTTGTCACTTTATTGCTATGCTCAGCAGGCAAACTTAATTGCTTTTACCCAAGGAACAGAACTGGCTTTTAATTAACTGAGTTCAATACACTAGGATTTTCCCAGAATGGTTAGACTGGAATAAACCAGGACTGGTGTAATTTTACCTACAACTTAAAACTCAGACCCATATAACTGATTATTCTTTAAATATTTTTCTTACCTTTCAAACTGTTGTGTGTGTACAGCCCCTGAAGGCTGTATAGAGAATGTTATGACATCTCAAGTATTACTTGTCCTTCATCCAAAAACTCAGACACCTAGACACAAATGCAGATTTGCAGCTTTTACTGTTTACTTTCTGCCCTAAATGCTGCACTCACTCACACATCCTTACTTCATTCCAGCCTAGCTAGTCAGGTCAAAGAGAAGAAACAAGATGGGACGCCTCTATAACCAAGGCTTGATCAATCCCAGACATCCCTTGACATTTTTATCTCATTCCTGCTATTTTTCCACTAGATTGCCACTGCCTCATTCAATCTATTATTTTGAGAACTATAATTTTTATTTTATTCAAAGTCTTCATTTTTGTTCTTTTCTATGTGTTCCATAAGTTGAAATCATTTTGAGCCTCCCTTTCTGTGGCTGGATTGTGATTGCCAGTCTAGGAGGAAGCAAAAGTCTAAGAATAAAGATGTTCTTTCCAATACTTCATTTTCCCTGCTTGTAAATTACATTTTTAGCTATTACGTGGCCATGTGGCCCTATGATTCATGGAGATTTTATTGTTAGGCGACTTCATTGATGGCACCTTTGTTGTCAGCCAGTTTAATGGGCAGGCTGCTTCCACACCATTGCCAAGAAAACTACTCAAAAGCAATATATTTCTGGATATTAGTTGGTGGGAAAAAGAGCAGGAGGATGCTGTTGCACTCAAGTCCTCCTTGTGGGCTTCCCATTGGTGTCTATTTTCCTATTGCGGAAATGGAAGATTCATGTACATTGGGCTGCCATTGGGTCCACAGAATGTTCTGCCCAGCTAAAGAAAAGGGTAACGGTTATGGGCACACTGAAGCTCTAAGTCCTTCCATAGATATAAACTCGGCAGCTCTTTCATTATAGGCTTGCAAATCAATTTCTTTTCATTTCACACGTAAATCTGCCAGCTCTTACTTCTGCCCCTTCTTCTGACAGATAGATTTCTTATAGCAAATAAACAGTTGTGAATAAAAAGGTAGAATTTTACAAGGAGGGTGCAACTGGCATGACCATGTCTGTTGTTTTCCTGGCAACAATCTGCCACAGCTGTCTTCTGGGATTTTTATGACTTCCTAAACCCCCTGTAGCTCTGGGATTTGCTGGTGGTCTCTTATCCAGCTGTTAACCAAACCCAACCCTGCTTGGCTTTCTGAAATCTGTGGATTTCAAGGAGGTAATGTATCCACTCTAACTTAGTTATGTCTATTATTATTCAGTAGAAGAATGTTCTGGTGGAAAGGAAAATTGATATCATTGGAAACTTCATTTGCATGTAATTGAAGATCATACAACTTGAAGAATGGCAATAATTATCTCTATCTATCTATCTATCTATCTATCTATCTATCTATCTATCTATCTATCTATCTATCTCTCTATCTATCTATCTATCTATCTATCTATTTATCTATCATCAGCTAGCCATACCCTTCTGGGATTCGAACTTGGGCTGCTTGCTTGTCAGGCAGTTGCTTTACCCTCTATGCCACAAGTTCTCCTTCCTGTTTCAGCTGAACCAGGGGAGGAATTATATGTTTTTTCTGTCGAATCACCTGGTACACCCAAATATGGGAGGGAGCATACTGC